>QODF01000016.1:1584144-1824882 GCA_024372805.1 Oostethus manadensis
GATGGAGTATACTGTCTTTTTGAAAAACTGTTATTGAATGAGTTTGCGCAGTTAGAATCATGCCGTCGCGAGTGACGACTGTAAGAAGATGT
This sequence comes from Oostethus manadensis, assembly GCA_024372805.1. Lineage (NCBI taxonomy): Eukaryota > Metazoa > Chordata > Actinopteri > Syngnathiformes > Syngnathidae > Oostethus > Oostethus manadensis. The sequence continues at coordinate 1,584,237 of QODF01000016.1, forward strand.
CGCTTTCTTTGGCGTCTGTGTTCTATGTCATCACTCACATTGTTGGTCTGCCAAATTCTAGCCTACTGTTCCCACTGGGATCCAAGAAAACAACTCATTTTCCAGCAAAAAGGGAGTATCCAAGATTACTACTAGGAGATGTATAATTTAGGAAATAGTCAAATGTCAGTTTTTGTAAGATTTTTTTTTTGTCGAAAGTTACGTAACAAACAAGCCCTCTACTGCCGTGTTTAATGAAATTGTGTGCCTAAACAAAGCACCCTACATGTTGTTGACTCACACTCTGTGCATTTTTTTTGTGTAATAGTAGTAGTGTGACTGCTAAATTACCCGCCATGGGGCCAAATAAAGTTGCCAGAAATTTTATTGGAGAAGGTGATTAAAAAACTTTTGAATTTGTTCATGCCAGGATGCACGGGAAGTTTGTATCAATAATTGTATTGTATCAATTATTAATTAAATCAATAATTTTGGTATGCCTGGTTGGTATGATTTAATAACAAAAGCTTTGGGACAACCGTACAATCAAGATTCCTAGTTGAAAATACCATTTTTTTGTAGTTTCCACAAGAATCAGTTCCTGATCTTAATAAAGACATGTGATGTGATTGTTGTTTTTGGGTTTTTTTGTTGATATTTGAACCTTCTCGTCAGAACGCCGCACGGTGGTCGAGTGGCTAGCATGTTGGCCACACAGTCAGGGTTCGAACCTCTGTTTGGCATTTGGCATCCACTTTGTGGAGGTTGCATGTTCTCCCCGAGCGTGCGTGATTTTTCTCCGGGTACTCCGGTTTCCTCCCACATTAGAATAACATACATGTAAACTTAATTGGGGACTTTAAATTGTCCGTAGGTATGAATGTGAGTGTGATTGGTTGTTTGTCTGCCCTGCGGTTGGCTGGCGACCAGTCCAGGGTGTATCCCGCCTCCCGTCCGAAGTCAGCTGGGATAGGCCCCAGCATATCGGCGGTATAGAAAATGGATGGATGTCAGAACTCCAGCATTTAGTAGTAATTTGGGTTATAACATGCTCAGCGTGTTTGCGAGGCTGCTGTGACCACTGCCAGGTGGTTGAACATCTGGTAGTCCACGGCTTGCAGCCTGCTGAGAAAATGTCAAGTTTAAAGAGAGTCTCGCTAAAGCTGCTCCACCAAATATTAACATGCTTTCATCTCGCCGTGGTTCAGGCTTTGTCACGCAGAGCCCTTAAGATGGCCTTTCTGAAATCAAAGGACACCTGTGCGGTGCCGTGAGACTTTGATTTCATCCCGCATCTGTCTTTTTTTGTTTGTTTACTGTCAAAATACAACATTATCAGCACCATACCTTTTTGGGCCCAGAAGGTTAGTCTGGACGAATACACCCTGAAAAGCGATCAGTTTATACGAACAGGTAGGAAAAGCGGCCAACCAACCAAAACCAACATCAGCTAAAAATAAACAACTTAGTATTACCCGAAAACACTTCTAGTTTTATTATATTTATACATATGGAAAGGGATATTTACAAGGGAACATTTAATGTCACTATCAACTTGATTAAACATGTGATGGTTGACAAAGTGGCTGCACAGTGGATGAGTGGGTGGCATGTTGGCCTCACAGTCAGGAGGTTCAGGGTTCGAGTCTCCGTTGGGCATCTCTGTGTGGCGTTTGCATGTTCTCCACGTGCGTGTGTGGGTTTCCTCCGGGTACTCCGGTTTCCTCCCACATTTCCAAAAACATGCATGTTAGCTTCTCCTCATGTGTGCGTTTTCTGTGGGTGAAACATGACTACTTTGAGATTCTAAATCAACCATCGATTGGTTGTTTGTTTATGCCCGGCCATTCATTTAGTGAGCAATCCAGGATGCCAGCTCACCTGTGATTCCGATGAGGACAGGATTATATATATTTCAAGGTGATGGGTGGATTGTAATGGAGATTGCCCCTGGGAGCTCTCAATTACATACTTGTACAAACATGCATTTGTACAGAATACAGAAAAACAACATGGGAGCATAGCCATGTACAGTTCTTTCGTCAACAATGCAATTACTCAAGGCCCGTGCAAATATTGGACACACACATATTTTAAATTGGATTTACCATTCAAAAGTCAGTACAAATTAGACCCTAATGAAATGAAATCTAGTCACCGAAGGTTTTGTTTTGTCTTCACGCAGGCTTTGGTGTCAGGTGACTATTTAGGTCGGCATTTAGTCGCTTTTGCTGTGGAGAACCAGGTGGGTTTTTTTGCGATGATGCTCTTGCCTTTTGTCAGCGTGCCATCACTGCCCCGACACCTCCAGTGCGGCACAGACAGATGTGCCGTCACAAAGGTCGTACCCTGAGGTAGGGTCGTCGGGCGTTTTGTTTCATTCCTTGCTGTGACACATGGCTAGTGCCCCTCGACCCGCACCACATAATAAGGTGAAGAGAAGTGACAGAAAACGTGAGCGCCTCGACCTTTACTTCTTTCGGATTGCTTTTTGCATGCACTGAAAGCAATTACAATGTGCGCTTCTTTGTCCTGCCTTTTTAACATCATGGCCAACAGATGGCTAATTCTGCCGCCATTGTCCCCTAGAAACAAACTCATCTAATCCAATGTGGTTTTAATTTGCAGTTGAGTGGCGCTGCACCGCTTCGCACCAAAATATGTGTATTGTTAGATCATGTTCAGTTCAGTTCATAAAAAAGAAGGCCACTGTTGTAGATTGGGTGTTAAGGGAACACGGAGTTCGAATCCTGTCCCTAATGCTCCAGTGACCCCGATACTAAAGGTCACGTTCTCCTGCCTTGCGCTCCGCAGTCACCCCCACTCCCCACAGCCACCCACACTACGTGAAGGTTCCCACCTACCTGCTAGAAACCCCTGAAGAGCATCAGAGGATTCTCCAGAGAGCACCCCCACCACACACACGCACACACACACTTTTCCATGCCTCCGTGGAATTACTTCCATCTGGCCTACTTTCCGCCCTCGCAGTATATCAAGTTGTACTTTGCATGTTGTTTTTTCTGTACCACTCTAAAATGCTCATCTCTTTAATTGCAAATTGTTTGTTCCTTTTAAACCTTTTCCTGTCTCGTGATATACAGACGCATAAACACCTAAAGCCGGTACTATTTGCAGATGACAGCACCGCTTTTTGCGCTGGAGAAAACACACAAAAGCTAGTAGGAAAAGTTTCAGAGGACATGATTACTCTAAAAAATGGTTTGATAAAAACAGATTATCCTTGAATCTAAGTCAAACTAAAATGATGCTATTTGGTAGTAGAAGAAGAGATACTTGTGAGAAAATACTAATTGACGGGGAGGAAATTGAAAGGGTGAATAAAAATACATTTTTGGGAGTCATAATTGATGACAGAAAAAACATACAACATAAAGTAGCAAGAAATACTTCAATACTGACTTAAATCAAATTTGTCCTGGATCAAAAATCACTCCAAACTCTCTACTGTTCTCAGGTGTTACCATGTCTAACTTATTGCATGAAGATATGGGAAAAAAAAAAAAAAGTACACTTGACTCGCTTGATGTACTGCAAAAAAGATCAATCAGGATAATCCATAACGCGGCGTATAGAGAACACACAAATCCACCGTTTCAAAAATCACAATTATTAACATTTGCTGATCTGGTAAAGCTTCAAAGCGCTAAAATGATGCAAAAAGCAAACAACAAGCAGTTACCAAAGAATGTTATACATGTTTTCCCAACAAGAGAGGAGAAATATGATCTCAGGAATAAAGGAAACATAAAACACAAATATGCAAGAAGAACACTACAAACTTTTAGTACTTTGCTATGTGGAATCAAACTATGGAAGGGATGAAGTAAAGAAGTAAAAGAACGCTCTACAATGAAACATTACAAACAGTTGATGTCTACAAAACACAAGGAAATATTGTGTTCATCCAAGGCCATATTACTTCATTCCTTGGAGAGTACATGTTCAATGCTATGTTTGTTACTATCACCTTATACTTGTACTAGCAACTTTTCATCCTAGTGAGAACATGGTCTGTCCTACAACAATGATTTCTTATAAGGCTACATATACATGACTCATCACTATTATTATTATTGATTAGGAATATATCATTGATTTACCATGACAAGGATCCAACACACTGTCACATGACCTTACTTATGCATTCCAACTTAGTAAGTGCAGGAAGTGTACAAATGGATTGAAATAGGGGAGAACCAACGAGGGTAGGATTTAATAAGCTTTGCTTCTTCCTACTCCTTTCGGACATGCGGAACTGTCCGTTGTAGTAAGTGATGTTATTTACACGCATGTTCAAGTCAAATGAAACCGTTGCCATACAGTATGCGTTTGCTATCGTTTTCTTCCTGTTTCCGACCAATAGTATCAACGTCTGTAGTACCCGATATCCCAATTATGCCATCCAAATCCATGAAAAAGCCAAATACACTCCCGATCAACATCTTAAGAGCAGTTGAAAAATTGCGATAGTTGACCTTTTGCACATTTGCATCGTAATGAGGTTTTAAGTAGAGCAACAATATGCAAAAGCAAGAAGGGGGAGTGTGACAAAAAGCACTTTGAAAAAGTCATTTATTAAAAACAACAGTGCAATTGAAATAGGCTGTTAATCAGCTGAAGTTTAAGACCGTCTCTCAAAAAATGACAGATGCCCGCTTCAACATCTGCACGTAACCAGCCGCCGTTTACACTTAACCAGGGAGCATCAAACGTGGGGCATTGGAAGGTGGAGCAAGATTTTAATCTCTAATTAGACAAATACCACTAAAACCCCTAAATTCAGTATCTTGTCAAATGTGTCTAAAAGAAAACCCGTGTGGAGGACTATTGTAAAAACCCTTGCAAACTATGGTTTGCACTCTCATCAACAAAAACGCCCAAAAACTTAATGAGCACTTTATTTGGTCTCCTGATCTGAATTTAACTCCTGAAATCAAATCACTTTTGCACTATGTTCAAATTTATGCAGAAGAGAATAAAGCGTTTTAAATGTATCACTGGCTGCTTCCGGCTAGTAAAATCAATTTGCATCTTCTGCAATCTCATTGATCTGCTGTTGGCATGTTCTCTTATCTAATTGGCTTGGATAGATTGGATAAATAATCTCATTTAGAGCGCGGAAGGACAAAAACAGCCAGCAACATTGTCCGTGAAGCATTAATAATGCAATTACAATTATTGCCCCATGAAATGCCACTATAATCAAACTGTAGCACCACTGTCTTCACTGTAAATCTTGCGCCGGCAGCTCAAAAGAGTTCCACTGGCTTTTCCAAAACATGAGCGTGAACATACCGTACAACAGACATTCATTCACTCCTCGAAACAGACATTCATGTAATATTTCACACGTAAGTGATCATACTCGAGACACCCTTTATAAATTACCACACGCAGAGCAGGCACAGAAAACAAAGGCTATGACATGCTATCAGTCACACATTATTTGTGCCACAAAACTGTGGTGAGACCAGCGATGTTGTTTGGTTTAGAGACAGTGCCGCTAAGGAAAAGACAGGAGGCAGAGCTGGAGGTAGCAGAGATGAAGATGCTGAGGTTCTCTTTGGGTGTGACCAGGATGGACAGGATCAGGAATGAGCACATCAGAGGGACAGCACATGTTAGAGGAGAGATAGTGAATATATTGGTAGAAGGATGCTGAGTTTGGAATTGCCAGGCAGGAGGCCTAGAGGAAGAGCAAAGAGGAGGTTTATGGATGTAGTGAAAGAGGACATGAAGGTAGTTGGCTCGAGAGAAGAGGATACAAAAGACAGAGTTAGATGGAGGCAATTGATTCGCTGTGGCGACCCCTGAAGGGATAAGCCGGAAGGAAAAGAAGAAGATTATTTTTGTGCATATCATTGACACATCACTTGGTCATATTACACTTCTTCCAAAAAACAGCTCTATAAATGGACTTAAATGCTACATTTAGCCAATTGTTAGGGGCGGGGGTTGTTTTTTCAGCAGCACAATCATAAAGGTTCGAATACTTTTTGTTGAAAGATATATATTATATCTCCTTACATGCTACAGATATTCTCCAAGATATTCACCACAAAGGAAATTGTTTTGGGGTTTTTTCTGACATTGTAAAATGCTCCGAAAATAGGAATGCAAAAAAAGACATTGTCCTGTTTTGACTCAGTAGTATGTGTCCCAGTCCCAAGCAGGGGACATAAAAAGTACTATCAGGAGGGATTTACAGTAAATAACCATGCACTTGTGGTTTGCTCTTAGCCACTGCAATGGATTACAGAGAAAAGTGGACAGCTTGAATGAAAGAATGACACCATTTCTTCCCAATACACTTCCCAACGAAATATGTGGTATACTGTACACATGCATAGAACAATCTTCACAAACGCTTTGTTGAGGCTAAATTTGCCATTCACGGCCCCCAATCAGTTGTGGTAGTTCCATCTGTACCTAAAACAGATCATAATGCCCAAAGTGATGTCTTCTACCTAGCCGTTCCATCCCCCACACTGATTGTGCTTTCCGTTTCTCGTTTCATTTATGCCTTCTTCTTTCTGCATTGTCGTCTGCTTCTTGGCAATACCACGGATCTTTTATTTTCTGCAGTAAGAGCTTTTTCTCTGGAGCTAGAGGAATTAATTATGCTATGGGTGATGCCTTCTATCTTGTGTAGCGCCAAGGGACCAAATAATGCCCCGAGGTGCGTTGCATACCCGTTTGGGAACACGGCAACGCCAGTACACTAGGTGTAGGTGTCCATGAGTTGTGCGGGATTGCTAATGCTCACCGTTTTTGGTTGCGAATTGCGTATCTTCAGCCTAACCTCTGCGCAAACTTTCAAGCGTACCATCTAAATGACGCACAGTGCGTGGCAAAACGTATGCAAGTGTAAGGTGGCTTGAGTTTTCATACCGTGGAACCTCGATTAACATCATTAATCCGTTCCCGTTGAGCCGGAAAGCCTGAAACGTACTTTATCGGAATAAACGTTTTCCATAAGAAATAATGCAAATTCCAGGCAGCCCAAAACATGAACATAAAGCACTTTTTATTAGCACTAATTTTAATTTTACATGCAGCAAACAATTCAACATGCATTTAGCATCACTTTCATCTTGACTGAAGACTCGATTGTGGACAAAGACGGCTGTGAGGCACGGCAAAGGACGCACAGACGTCACATCTTAGATCAGTAGGGCAACTATGACTTCTGGTTCCAGCTTTCAGTCGAGCGCAGGCGTGCGTAGATTTTTGACGTAAACCACAACATACCTGCAGTATCACCCAGTGATTATTGCAATAATTCTTACATTTTGTTAGGCTTTTTTGTCGCCCTTTTCTTATTTACATATTGCTCAACGGAGAGCGACAGTCACAAACATTGACCTCTTCATATTTCCTAATCACCACACACCCCACACAGTACCGTACTTGGATTGACGGCTGGCAGGAAGAGTCATAAGGTGTGTTTAGGTCCTGGTGGAACATACGTTTCCTATAATCCCTTGCATATATATATTGACAGAACTAATCCTTGGACTTGGCTGAAGCTGGGGTGCAGCCTGGTTAATCATCTACCAAACCCGTCACACCTCTGTGTGGACTTAAAGCATGAGCTGAGGGAGGCAGGCACAGGAAGAGACAAATATTTTTAATCAGGATGTCAGGTCCTCCTCTGACAAGTGTGCCATTTGGGTTGTGGTGTGTTGCGCCGGTGCTTACACGTTTTGTATTTTGAGGCGGAGGATCGTCACGATCCTTGGAGTACACCGTTGTCACCCAAGCAGCAGCTCCACGAGGTCCATAGCAGTAGTATACTTAACTCTTTTTCTCAGTCAGAGCATTTTGGGTCAGACTTGAGGCATTTTGCCAACTGCCACCTTGACCTTCAATCTCTTGTGTTTGGTTGATGGCAAACTTCAATGTCCAAGCACCAGAACACTGATGCAAAGATCAGTAGATCAGACGCTGCCTTGCATTTTCATACCTTATACTTTTGTCCATATGATGAGTGAATTACTTCCAGTCAAACTCGAAGCAAATACACTATTGAGATAGTTTGTTTTCATCTAACTCCTGGGTTTTTTGAAAATACACGATCATTTGATGTCAATATTTTAAAGATTGCCATGCACATATGCACTGGAGCGCTCAGAGCTCGCCTAGAAGCTGGACATGTCCTTGCACAACAACCCTTCCATCAGTCAAACTACCCTATTACATCGGGCATGACATTTAAAGTTGGGTGAAGAAGGCGGACAGAGTGTTCTTACCTCCTCCATTCGAGGCCTGCAGTAGAGCCCCGGTGTTGCCTCTGCAGATGAGTGTGTTTGTGTGTGCTGTGACTTTGGCCAGGCTTGGTCTGGCATAAGGACAGCTGTCACATCTCCATCCTGTCACTTGAGACACAGGAGATGCCAGAGGCCGGGGCATCAAGAGACACAAGAACGGACACAGAGAAAAGGGAGCTGTGCGTTTGTGTGTGTGTGTGTATGTGTGTGTGTGTGTGTTAAGCCATGTGTCCGAAAGACTAACGGGGGATGAAAGACGTAGGGTGGCGGCCCACGTGAAGGGGTATGACCAGGAGGCACCCTCTAACCTTGATGTCCACATAGTCCTCCACACTCTTCACCCGCTTTCTTAAATTCAGCCCTTTAGCAGTTGAGTCACCTTCTCTAAGGGCGGGTAGTAAATACTTATTTAACATCCAACCATCTCCCCTGCAGGACGCCCTCTTTTTTTTTTCTCCTCGCAATCCTCTGTCCGAGTGCTCATTACTCCCAATGAAGAGATTGTCTTCGATAGGATTTTTCAGATGTTTGCCGCTAAGTCTTTGCATAAGCACGCAGAAGTTACCCTCCGGTGTATTTTGTTAAGAGGGCTTAAGCTCAGCACAAGCGCACAGAGACACATTAATAGCCATTTCCGAGCTTTTATATCATTATAGACTGCTAAAGGGCCCCACTGTTTCAGTTTAAATGTTGCTTTAAAGGTCAGCTTTGGCTCCCAATAGGTTGTATTTCCACACGCTTCCTGTATAGATTTTTGGTGTTGCAGGTAGGATGTGGGCAAACATAAGCAAGTCCCGCTTTCAAACGACACTGAACGGACATACTTGTGACGGATTATTGAATTTCCGTTGTTCCGAAAAGCTTAAATGATGTGATCAGCACCTATCGTACAGCAGACTTGCCCGGCACAGAATCCACGTTGCTTGACTTCCAGTGTAAGGTTTCCACAGTCGGTGATGGTTTGGGGTGCCATGTCATCTGTCACCTTTTTTTGCCAATTTGCTCCAGCTCTCAATTTCCGATTCAGATATCAACCCAAACCAAGGGCAGGGGAGCTGGTGTTTCAGCGCCTGCATTTGTTGAGACAATAAAAAAAATACCTGCAAAAAACAAACATCTCAGAGGAAAATAGTATTGAATTCTGCACGGAGAGATTCCTTTGTCTGGCTTACCGGTAGTCTTGATATGTGGTGACAAATAAGCAAACAACAAAATACGTGCAAGACATTTTCTTAACAACCCCTTAATTTTTTCTGAAAAGAGTAAGTTAATCCACGTCTTGGCTTGTTAGCAATGTGGCGCGACCACAGGATGCAGAGGGATAGACACGATTGCAGCTAATATGTAGCGTTACCTTTCGGTAGTGGCCCGAGGCATTGTGAGCATGGCGCTTATGCGCTGTGAGCGAGTGTGTGGTGAAGATAGTCACTAGCCGACTGGCAGCTAGCCGGTGTGGTGTGTCAAGGTGTCACTGCGCGATGAACGTAGTTCTTTGGCGTAACAATGTTAATAACAGTAATAACATTAATTAATATGCAGCTCGGGCCGCACGGTGGCTGAGTGGTTAGCACATTGGCCACACAGTCAGGAGATCTGGAAGACCTGGGTTCAAATCTCCGTTGGGCATCTCTGTGTGGAGTTTGCATGTTCTCCCCGTGCGTGTGTGGGTTTTCTCCGGGTACTCCGCTTTCCTCCCACATTCCAAAAACATGCATGTTAGCTTCATTGGCGACTCTAAATTGTCCATAGGTATGAATGTGAGTGTGAATGGTTGTTTGTCTATATGTGCCCTGCGATTGACTGGCGACCAGTCCAGGGTGTACCCCGCCTCTCGCCCAAAGTCTGCTGGGATAGGCTTCAGCATCCCCATGACCCTAATGAGGATAAGCGGCATAGAAAATGGATGGATGGAATATGCAGCTCCAACTATGTAAATGGAGCATTTTTGACAGTTTTTGGAGGTTTGCTCAGAAGGCTTGTTAGGCAAAAATGGGTGCGTCCCAGTACGTGTGTTCTTAGCTGCCTCTTTTTTTATTTCATTTTTATATCTTTAGAATGCACAGAAAAGAGAATGACCTGTTCATGTGTCACATCAGGATCATAAATGATGCAAAATTTTTCGTAAAGTCAAGCAGCGCTTAGCCAGCGAGCTTAAAAAACAAAAAACAAAACCTCAAAGCGTCAGCAAGTGAGGTTTGACCAACGTACTATCCCAACTCCACCAGTGTGCATCCGTTACACATGCACGCCTGCAAGGCACGGGGGTTTGTTGTGAAAGGTAAAAGCAGGAAAGACTTTAAAAACATTTTTCTAGAGGTATTAAGTTTTGTGGCGGCAGAGTGCTTTTCTTGCGTGGGTGAGGGGGCAAAATGATAGTAAAGGTTGTCAACTCCTGATCTGCACTATTGTTACGTGGCCAAATTGTATATTATATGATAAAACATTATTAAGTTATTTCCAATGCATCGTGATTGTTACTGCCTACATATGCTTCAGTCATTGCAAGGTTTTATTTACCACTACTTTTCATTAACATATATACAGTATTATATGTACTATACATATGCAGTAATATGATTTTGTCTTTGCTTGTTATTTGCTGTTATAGGTCGTAGGTAACGTGGTGTCGCGCGTGTGCGCGTGTATATATATGCATGTGTGTGTGCATGTACGTTTTACTAAAAGTGTTTTGCTCCCGGCAGCGCCTTAATTAGGGATGGCAAGAGTTAAAAGGTAGAGGTTAGTTTTTGCTTATTTGTTTCACTGATGCAATATGACTTGTGACAGCTCTTTGCTGTCCGTTGGAACAAGATGAGTCTGAATCACTCCATGAAAAGGCTCGCCGCTCAACACCGCCCTTGGTCTGACCGGATGAAAGCTCCGTACGAGCTGGCCCGTGTGTCTCCTGCGGCCCTCTCACCTTCCTGTTAGTTCTCATCTGGCTGCGTTCTCAGTCTCAGTCCAAAGAAAGCATCTATTAAATCACCTTTAAAGACAAGAACGGGACTTGACAGCTACAAACTGGAGCAAAATAATCTCCTCCCAAACTACTCTCCCACTGCAGCCCCGCATCTTCATGCCCGATCCTATCCGTCCCATATCGTCAGCGGCAGAAGCCGTCGGCACTGCTCTGGGACACGTAGCGGCCCTTGTTTACTGAAGCAGACTGTATTGATGTGAGTTGACTCCATCAGGCGACACTTTTGGATGCCACGTACCCTGCCGCATTTCACCGTATCTCTTCTGCTGTGTACGTATTAGCCCCAAATTTATTTGGTGGTGTTATTTCAGTGGCCAAGTTCACAGCAGCCATTTAAACAGTAAATTATGATATGTTTTAAAAAAGAAAAATCCAGTTTCAGTACGAAGGCGTCGGGATAATATACTGTCGAGATAAAATTGCTAAAAGAATTAATAATAATCTAGTAGTGCCCCGACGATTCCAGCAACAGCCTGAAAGCTGGCTAAACTTTTACTTGTTTGGTCCCCACTTTAATATCGTAAACAGCATTAGGTTACATGATTTAGAATTCGTTCTTCCCAACAAATGTCTTCATCTGCCTGCTTGGGATCGGCAGACCAAAATATTTCTAATTAGCTCTTGGGCCTAATTATGTTGGAAGTCCCTTTGCTGCAAACTGGTTGCACAGTGCCTCCGTCCATCATGTATGGTGGTTAGATTTCCCCTCACCACGGCGGACAGCGATTTTAACAAATGGATGAGTTCAAACCATCTGTAAGACATTTGATTAACGCTGCACAGCCTTTGTCAAGAGAGGGAGCGAGAGCCCGTAATGTTTCATGTGAAATTGCACTAATGACAGTCCCTTAGAAGTGGCCACGCTCTAGGAAATATATCACACAAGGAGAAACTCAAACCTCTGAGAGGCAGATGAGGGTTTTAGCACGCTGCTCCGGGTGGCCTCTGTATTCATCTCACACATGATTTGATTAGCGCTTCCAGTCATCAGCTCACCCTCAAGTTGCAGATGTTGAAGCTAATGCGGCATGAAACAAAACAGATGTTCTCTTGTCCTCTCGATCGCCAATAATATTTTGGGACTTTTTGTACATATACTGTACGGTATGTGGCTTTCACGTATTTCAATGCAAAGATCGCCTCGCATATAACGTACTGTTTGTCCTGCCGGTCACAGGTCTGTGTGTAATCAGGCATTCAAAGCACCGGATAAAAAGCCACTCTGTTACCATCATTGTGAGATCCTCCCTAAATACAAAATGCTCAGTTTGGACAATTTAACGTTAGACCCAAACCTTATTCAAAATCATCAATCCCACGGCTTCCCCTCCTTTTGAAAAAGTTGATCAAACTTTGTTCGGAACAAAACATCCGAACTTGGGGTGGGTGAGGAGCTCGGCCATCCGGGAGGAGCTCAGAGTAGAGCCGCTGCTCCTTCACATGGAGAGGAGCCAGTTGAGGTGGCTCGGGCATCTAGTCCGGATGCCTCCCGGGCGCCTCCTTGGTGAGGTGTTTCGGGCACGCCCGGCCGGGAGAAGGCCCCGGGGAAGACCTAGGACAGGCTGGAGGGACTATGTGTCACAGCTGGCCTGGGAAATTGGAATGGAATGGAAAACATCCGGACTACAAGGTCGACTGTACGCCGGACTTGTGCAAACCCGAAAAGATCCTCGGCATTTGCACTTGTCTGCCTTTTCACGTCAAACTGTCAGTGGAATTTGCTTCAGACTGTTTGAAACTCTGTCAATTTAAATAATTTTTGGAACCAGTTGAAATGGGACTGCAGTAGCTAAATATGGTGCAGATCAACTTCTCTGCGAAAGATTAATGATCTTGTGCATGGTCCCTGTCGAGTAACCAATAAACTACAAGATTTGTTTCATTCCAGTCCCATTTTCCTCCGCTTATCCCAGTCCGGGTTGAGGGGACAGCAGTTTCAGTAGGGAAGTCCGGACTTCCCGGTCTCCAGCCACCTCCTCCAGTTCCACAGGGAGGACACCAAGGCATTCCCAGGCCAGCTGTCCTAGGTCTTCCCCGGGGCCTCATGCCCGGAAAAGAATGAATAACTTATAACTTTGTGTATTTTAGTTTAGCAACAACATACATGTTCTTGAGAAGAGAGCAACCTGTTCATACAGTACTCTATAGAAGTACTGGCGCTGCGAGGCCAATTTCTCTGTTTTTGCTGTACACGGCAGACATTTGGGTTTTACATCAGAAGGTATTTATATGTGGATCAGATGCACAACTTTGAATATAGCACCTTTTGGTTAAGTATGCTATGCTGTGGTATTGGTGGGTTTTGTTGCCAGGCGTGTTGCATTGCCTATTGGATCACCAAATCGCACTGAATGTCTACACTTATGTTCAGATTAGGGATGGTAGGTTTTGCTTGGGTTGACTGCATTTCGAGGTGAAACAAACATAACTACCAAAGAGCTGTTTATGGGTGGACAAACAAGAAATGGTGAATCTGAGACGTGATGGAAAATAAATCAGAACCTTTGTATAAACATTGATCACTACAACCATTTCACAGACACTCTACTCATTTATTTATTTTATTTTTTTTAATAAATCTCATTGTTTGCTTAGAAAGCGTCGTGCACAATTTCAGGCCCCATCCTGTGTATACACAACCTTACAAAAATCAGCCCTCTGGTGCTTTACGTGTGGAGTACCAGCCCCAGCCCAAAAACTCATCTGTAATAGCTATAGAACTATGAAATGATACCTTGGTCGTTTTCTTTTCCTAGGACACAGCACTGGACCCCGGAGAGGATGTGGCCCTTCTCTCAGTGAGCTTTGAGGATGCTGAGGCTACTCAAGTCTTCCCCAAACTTTACCTTTCCCCAAGTATTGAACAGTGAGTACATTATTTGTAGCAACAAAGATATCAATATTTGTTTCAGTTTTTTTGTGAAAGGCATTTCACAAAATTCTGTTGGTCATCTTTGGGGAACATTAATTATTTTAATGAATTCCATCTGTTTTCTAATGATTATTGTGTTCTGGGCCGCTGTGCCCCGTCATGAACGGCAGCGTACACTGGTCACCAGTCTCACTCAGGTCTGGATGCTTAGCTTTTTCACCTGGAGCACAGGCGCTCCTAAAGTGGAGGGAATGTGAAATTTCTTAAAAAACACATTTGCATTATTTGTATTTTTAATTTATACTGGCACAATCTATTTCTCGGCGCATAAGCAAGTGGAATGCTCACACTGTACAGCACTGTAATGAATAGTTTTATGGTAAATATCATTTGAATGAAATGGGAGAATGTCTGCGTGGAGGCACAGTGGATAAACTCCCAATTGCAGCTTCTTATTGTTTAGACCAGACACTGTTCACTGCGGCCAAATAGTGCACTCCTTTTTGCTTCAATTGCTTTAACACACAAACAATCAGCAACCAGTTCCAAGCCATCAAAATCATCCTTAATCACTTACAGTGTTCCCTCGTTTATCGCGGGGTATCCCAAAATAGCCCGTAATAAGTGAAATCCGTGAAGTAGCCAACTTTGTTATTTTAACATGTCATATATGTTTTAAGGCTGTAAACCCCCTCACCATACACTTTATACATTTTTGTCAGACATGCATTAACATTTTCTCACATTTATCTCTTCTTTAAACGCTCTTTAAGTTTAATAGATTTAAAAAATGTGTCATGTTTTGGCTTGAAGCATGGTGGCTCCACCCAAAGGAATGCGGAGAGAGAACCTAAGTGCAGGTAAAAGGCTTTATTATTATTAAATGTTGCTATGCAGCGGCAGAATCCGCAACTGGGCAGTAACATTGACAGCCAACAATGTTTCAACACCAAACAACGCGCGTTATGGCGCCTAACCGCTGCATAACTCCTACTTTCCTTCTGCATGTCCAGAAGTCCAAGGTTTTGTGCGATGGTTAACATCCGGTTCTGCCTTTTGGGTGCGGCCGCAGGTGCGCCTGACGGTGCAGAACGTTTTGCCGACGTTGTGGGTGTTGTCGGGGATAAAACTTGCAAACATACAGCACTTTAGAGTCACACTAGTAGCGATGGAGCATTTATGTACATTTGGCAACTCGAACACATTCTGTACTGCACAGGAAGGCACCCAGGAGATTGACAATGGTCTACAGTCCCGCAGCCAATCAGGACGCAGAACAGAATGTGTGGGTTCCGTCTTAGCCAGCCAGTATGCAGACACAACACACGGGTTCTCTCTGAGCCAATCAGGTTGCCGAACAGAACACATGGGTTCTCTGAGGCAATCAGGATGCAGAATACAATGCACGTTCATTCTGGTTAAAAAAAAAAAAAAAAAAAAAAGCACAATGGGCGCGGGGGTATGCTTGAGCCTATCCATAAAGGTGTTTGATCAACACACTGATCATTGCAAGAAAAAATGGAACATACGCCAGAACAACAGTGGCTCCCAAACGATAAACCCCTCCATTCAACCAGAACACAAACATGCACAAACCTAACGCTCGCTATGTACCTTTTATCTTGTCCTGACGCTCCCATCCATGAGTTTGAAAGGCTTCAAGCTGGACTTAACGTTGGATGTGGTCCAACCCTCATCATAAATCCCATACCAAATTGAAGAGGAAGACATAATCTAGACATCAAGCATGTATACCAATAAAAAAATCCCATGTCCTATGAAAAATTGCATATTTTAGGACGTCCACACGGACTTTTCAGCAGACGTCATTTGACGCCATCCGTGCGCCCCAGTCAACAGGCATAACGAATCGACTTAAGACAAATCAAACTATTGCACGGTTAACATTTAACGACTTTATCATTAAAATACCTAAAAAACAAGTCCATGTAAAGCCTGCTGTCTTTAAATCCATCACTTTATTTCCTAGTATCGATTAGATCGATTGATTACCTTTCATACCATCGTTGGATCAATATATGTCGTCTGGAATGGCAATTTGGCGAACACAGATTGATGTAGCTGGATCATAGGAATATAAATGGATACGTCGATCTAGTGAATGAATCGTTACACCCCTAGTGATTATGTGCAGTCATGTGAAAAATTTCGGACATTCTAAGATACAAATTCAAAATAGTGGAATTTTTTTTAAATCATCGCTAACTATTTCGTATCATCATGGTTCAAGTTAATCATTAAGGGCCCAACTTTTACATGCCATGAATTCCCTTGATGGGCATAAATGTCTTACTGGAACTGTATGTACATTTCAAGTGACCCTGAATGTACCCTGAGCTCTCACTGCATTTACAATGAACCCGCATACGCAGACTGCCGTGAAGTATATTGAAACTGTGCCACGCTGAAACATAAAACTGATAAGATCCAACAGATGGATGTTTCTGTACCTGGAACAGGTGACTGTGTGTCTGCAAACATCTGGATAGGACAAACACTGTACATGTGGGTGCACATGCACTGTGCAAGCTCATATGAAATATGAGCCTATGGGATTTTGTGAGAGCGCTTAATGTTTTCTATTTTTGCGATGTTTTTCTTTCGATTGTACTGTATGCATGTGTCAGTGAGTTTACATCGACATTCACAACATTGTGATATTTTTTGCTTGGAATATGCCAGACCTT
Source organism: Oostethus manadensis (assembly GCA_024372805.1). Taxonomy (NCBI): domain Eukaryota; kingdom Metazoa; phylum Chordata; class Actinopteri; order Syngnathiformes; family Syngnathidae; genus Oostethus; species Oostethus manadensis. The sequence goes on from QODF01000016.1 coordinate 1,601,070, forward strand.
TTAAAAAAGCTTGTTAAATATATTAAATATCCCACACCTGAAGATTTGCTCTGCAAAAATGCAACAGTTTTCATTTCACAGAAATACAGTATGTTTTCATTTAAATGGCTCAGTTAGTAACCTGTATTCTTGTCATGTTTTAACATGACATGCTCTCCAAACCTGCAGAGATCTTTACAAGGATCAACCGGTGGTGTTGTTTGGTTTAGAGACAGTGCCGCTGAGGAAAAGACAGGAGGCAGAGCTGGGGATAGCCGAGATGAAGATGTTGAGGTTCTCTTTGGGTGCGACCAGGATGGACAGGATCAGGAATGAGGGACAGCACATGCTAGAGATTTTGGAGATAAAGTCAGAGAGGCCAGATTGAGATGGTTCGGACATGTCCAGAGAAGAGATAGTGAATATATTGGTAGAAGGATGCTGAGTTTTGAATTGCCAAGCAGGAGGCCTAGAGGAAGACCAAAAAGGAGGTTTATGGATGTAGTGAAAGAGAACATGAAGGTAGTTGTTGCAAGAGAAGAGGATATAGAAGACAGGGTTAGATGTGGGTAAATGAATCGCCGTGGCGACCCCTAAAGGGTAAGCTGAAAGGAAAAGAAGAAGAAAGAGTTTGAAATTGTTAGTGGTAGTTACATTTCATATTTTTACTGTTACATTATTGAGGTATAGTGATGATGAAATTAAATGATTTGTAATGTAAGACATTATTGATATGCTTTTTGCAAAATATGCACACATTTTTTGGTACACAAATGACAAGTCTTTGGAAATCCAATAGCAATCATTATCTTTCACGTGTACCGACTTCATTACTGTAGTGTAAGAAGCACCTTGAACGCCTTCTGGTTTCTAGCACACACCAGCTGCAAACACGAAGTTAGGCTATAGCTATGGGGCCAAATTACCCTCTGTGAATAAATCGTATTATGTATTTATACCTAAAAAACATGGGATGTACAGATCTTTCATTGTTTCAAGCTTTGCTATGGCTCACTAAATTGCTAATGTCTTTGATACACTGGGTTTAAACGAAGAAGCTAAAATGTTTGTTTATGCCAATAGTACTATGTGACTTGTACAAAAGTACAATATTTGGCACTATTTGACACAGACGTCCTTTGATGCCTCTTTTAGAGTAATACGAGTACCATCTATCCATCCATCCATCCATTTTCTTACACTTATCCGAGGTCAGGTCGCAAGGGCAGCAGCCTAAGCAGGCCAGACGTCCCTCTCCCCGGCCACTTTGTCCAACTCTTCCCAGCGGATGCCGAGGCGTTCCCAGGCCAGCTGAGAGACATAATCTCTCCAGCGTGATCTCCCCAGGAGGCGTCCGGGAGGCATCCTAACCACCTCATCTGGCTCCTCTCAATGTGGAGGAGCAGCGGTTCCACTCCGAGTCTCTCCCGGTTGACAGTGCTTCTCACCCTATCTCTAAGGGAGAACCTAGCCACCCTGCGGAGAAAACTCTTTTCAGCCGCTTGTACCAGCGATCTTGTCCTTTCGGTCACTACCCAAAGCTCATGACCATATGTGAGGGTAGGAACGTAGATCGACCGGTAATTTGAGAGCTTTGCCTTTTGGCTCAGCTCTCTTTTCACCACGACAGACCGGTGCAGACTCTGCATCACTGCAGACGCCGCACCAATCCGCCTGTCCATCTCGCGTTCCATCCTTCCTTCACTCATGAACAAGACCCCGGGGTACTTAAACTCCTCCACTTGAGGCAGGACCTCATCCGGGACACGGAGATGGCACTTCACCCTTTTCCGGGCGAGAACCATGGACTCGGATTTGGAGGTGCTGGTTCTCATCCCAGCCGCTTCACACTCAGCTGCGAACCAGTCCTGTGAGAGTTGAAGGTCACTGCTCGATGAACCCAACAGGACCACATCATCTGCAAAAAGCAGAGACCAAATCTTGTGGCCACCAAACGGAAACCCCTCAACGCCCTGGCCGCGCCTAGAAATTCTGTCCATGAAAGTAATGAACAGAATCAGTGACAAAGGGAGCCCTTGCGGAGTCCATCCCTCACTGGAAACAGGTCCGACGTATTGCCGGCAATGCGAACCAAACTCTGACACCGGTCATACAGGGAACAAACCGCCTGGATTAGGTGGTCCAATACCCCATATTCTCGGAGCACTCCCCACAGTATTCCCCGAGGAACATGGTGGAATGCCTTCACCAGGTCCACAAAACACATGTAAACTGGTTGAGCAAACTCCCATGCACCCTCAAGGACCCTGCCGAGAGTATAGAGTTAAGGTTCACAGTTCCACGACCAGGACGAAAATCGCACTGCTCATCCTGAATCCAAGATTCGATTATCCGGCGGATCCTCCTCTCCAGAATCCCTGAATAGACCTTACAGGGAAAGCTGAGGAGTGTGATCCCACGATACTTAGAACACACCCTCAGGTCCTCCTTCTTGAAAAGCGGTACCACCACCCCGGTCTGCCAGTCCAGGGGCACCGACCCCAATGTCCACGCGACGCTGCAGAGTCGTGTCAACCAAGACACACCCACAGCATCAGGGCCTTAATGGACTACAGGCGGATCTCATCCACCCCCGGGACCTTGCCACCAAGTAGCTTTTTGACCACCTTGGTAACCTCAGCCTCAGAGATAGGAGAACCCGTCTCAGAGTCTCCTGGCACTACGTCCATGTTGGAAGACGTGCCAGTGGGATTGAGGAGGACTTTAAAGTATTCCGTCCACAACATCTCAAGTCGAGGTCAGCAGCACACCGTCCCCACCATACACGGTGTTGACTGTGCACTGCTTCCCCCTCCTGAGATGGCGGATGGTGGTCCAGAATCTCTTTGAAGCCATCCGGACGTCGTTCTCCATGCCCTCTCCAAACTCCTCCCATGTCCGAGTGTTTGCTTCAGTGACTGCCAGAGCCACAGACCGCTTGGGCTGCCGGTACTTGTCAGCTGCCTCCAGAGTCCATGGGCCAAAATGGCCTGGGATTACCGCCACGAGAGGCACTGTGACCACCTTACGGCCACAGCTCCGATCAGCCACATCGACAATGGAGGCACAAAACATCGCCCACTCGGACTAAATGTCCGCTGCCTCCCTCGGTACATGATTAAAGCTCTCCCAGAGGTGGGAGATGAAACTCATTTTGCCAAACGTTTCCAGCAGACCCTCACAATACGTTTGGGTCTGTCAGGTTTGACCGGCGTCCTCCTCCACCATCGGAACCAACTCACCACCAGGTGGTGATCGCTTGACAGCTGCGCCCCTCTCTACACCTGGGTGTCTAAAATATGTGGCCGCAAGTCCGACGACACAACCACAAAGTCAATCATCGAACTGCAGCCCCGGGTGTCCTGGTGCTAAGTGCACCTGTGGACACCGTTATGCTTGAACAAGGTGTTCGTTATAGACAATACGTGACAAGCACAGAAGTCCAATAACAAAACACCGCTCGGGTTAAGATCAGGGGGGCCATTCCTCTCAAACACATCTCTCCAGGTCTCACTGTCGCTGCCAACATGAGCGTTGAAGTCACCCAGCAGAACAAGGGAATCTCCCGAGGGAGCACTCTCTAGTACGTCCTCTAAAGATTCCAAAAAGGGCGGGTATTCTGAACTGCTGTTTAGCGCACAGGCGCAAACAACAGTCAGGACCCATCCCCTCACCCGAAGGCGTAGGGAAACTACCCTCTCGCTTACTGGGTGAAACTCCAACGTGCAGGCTTGGAGCCGGGGGACAGCAAGAATTGCCACCCCTGCCCGTCGCCTCCCTTTGCTGGCAACACCAGAGTGGAATAAGGTCCAGCCCCTCTCCAGCCCCCAGTTGAAATATTGCTAGAATTGACCTTTTGCACATTTGGATCTTAATGAGCTACAAAAAACATGTACTTGTACTGGAACTTGAAACTGGTTGTTTATCACCTGATCAAAAGTTTAAGACCACAGGCTATAAAAGCCAAAATCTGCTCAAATCTGCCGTTGCTGCTGAGGTTGGACGCAGTAAGATAGACATTCTAAATTTTTTGAAAGATCCTGAACATTATGGAACATAAAAGTCATATGGTAGACCCAAAATAAATTTACGCCTGCGCTGAGCCGGAGGATCCGATTGGTTGTCCCTCAAGACACAGTGCAGTCATCAACCTAAATTAAGGACCTTACTGGTGCCGACTGCAACACAATAACCATCAGTGGGCATCTGCTGGATAAGCGTTTAAAAAACAAAAAAAAAATTCAAAGACCTCGTCTCCATCAGTGCCACAAAACTGCCCATTAACACTTCAAACATGGGATGTTGAAAGGTGGAAAAAAAGTTTTATTCTTTGATGAGAAAAAATGTAACCTTAACAGTCCAGATGGCTTTCAACGTTACTGACATGACAAGGAGATCCCACCTGAGATGTTTTCTACCTGGCACAGTGGAGGGGGGTCCATCATGATCTGGCGTGCGTTTTCATTCAGTGGAACACTGGAGTTTCCGGTGGTGCAGGGTCGGCAGACGCCGGCCGTTTACGTGCAGATGTTGCAGCGGGCATCCCTCATAACTGAGGACCCTCGTCTGTGTGGTCCCAGCTGGCTTTTTCAACAGAACAACACTGCAGTTCACAATGCTTGCTTCTTCAGGGAGAATGACATTACTCTTTTGGACCACCCCGCATGTTCCCCTGATTGAAATACCATAGAGAACATTTGGAGATGGATGGCAAGGGAGGTTTTATAAAAATGGCCATCAGTTCCAGACAGTTGATGCCCTTGGTGAAGCCATCTTCACCAGTTGGAGCAATGTTCCCGCTAGCTCCCTGGAAACACTCGCATCAAGCATGCCCAAGCTAATTTTTGAAGTGATTAACAAGAACAGTGGAGCTACTTATCACTGAGTCCTCCTGAGAACATTTTTTGTTCTGGTTTGGAGAGTTTTTTCTCATTTTTTGAGCAATGGTTTTCAACTTTTACCTGTTTCACTTGAATTGTTGTTTTCAATGAATGACTTTTTCAAAGTGCTTTTTGTCACACTCCCCCTTCTTGCTTTTGCATATTGTAGCTCTACTTAAAACATCTTTAAGATCCACATGTGCAAAAGCTCAATTCTAGCAATTTTTAAACTGGTCTTAAGGTTTTGATCAGGTCTGTATATTCATTTGAAAACATCACAATTAACACAATAACAATTTAGATATTTTTGTTCTAGCAATCTGTCCTGGGTTGTGATAGGATCGGTGTATTTAATCGCTATTAATCTAAAAAATCGACATCTCCACTCAGTGGGCTCATTTGTCCTTACACACAGGCGTTATTTTTGAAGAAAGCACTTAAAAAACTACCAAGAGGTGATGCAAAAAGCTTTCAAGCTGCTTGTTGATAAAGCACCATATATGTTTGGGGTCACGTGTTTGTCGCAGCAACGTTCAAAACAAGCGTCCTCTGGTTCAGGGTGTGTGTGTTTGTGAGAGAGAGCCAGGTATGGGCCCACTCTGACCTCGGGGCCTCCCGGTTGTGGCTTTCGTGCTCAGAATAATCTCAGCCTGATGTTTATTTACAAGCACACGCCCCGTCACACCAGGTTAACAGACCTCTGCCCCTCCTTGTGCGCCCAACACCACCACCGCATTATCTCTCTCTCTTTCCTCTGTGCTCCTCCTCACTTGCTTTTGCAATATCCGTCTCGGACCTTCGTTTTTGCAGTTCAATGAACAAACACGTGCTCGTTATGTCCAATTAAAATGTGATTAACTCCACATGCAGTGCCAGTAACAAAATTTGGTACATATTTTGGAAACATACAAAATATTGTGCAGCTTTATAACCCACAACAATAAGATCGTAATTAACCATGCAGTCGCATGGCTTCCAAGATATCATGTTTGAACTGTTTTATGAAATAATAAATACCTAGATAGTCATGAAATAATAATAATAATTAGATGTACTTGTGTAATGTAGACAAATAATAATAAAAACTGATTTTTGTTGTTGTTGTTTTATGGTACAGTGGTGTAGATGTGCATACGCTGGTTCAAAGCATAAGACTGCCGTGGAAATAATAATATACTAAATAATAAAACTACAGTTTTCAACTCTTGTATTTGCGTGTAGCGGTCCTTGGCGAGGTGGCTCGTGAATATGCATCAAGTAGAGCGTTGCTCGCACTCGGAGCATACATGTTTGTATGTACGTTACAGGAGCTTCTTGCTGTGGCGCTCCAGCCTCTCCTCTGCCAGTTGCATGAGGAGATGAGACAGAAGGAGGCTGAAGGCAGTACGGCGCAGCGTTTGAACTGAAGCGCTCTGGCGCAGGAGTGGAAAAAAGGGTGGTTGACGGCACTGCAGCAGGGGGTTCTGATAAATGAGGAAAGCAACAGTGCAAATGCAGACGCTCCATAGTACCACTTTGAGCCAAACTCTCATTTGCCAACCTCCTCTTCCTGCCTAATGTTGCCTCTTTGTCTGAAGACATTTGCACATATGCATATCAAGGCCCTCTATGAATATACCCAGCTACATGCTTTTGTGCACCTTTTTGTCAGCTGTGTGGGAGTGTGTTAATTCATGACCCGGGGCGGCTCCTTCACTGTTGTTTAAAAACAAATGATTGCATGTGTGTACGTGTTTGCGCATGACTGCATTTTCCGTTATTCATCATGGATGCTCCCTGATTTCACATGGGAAGGGGCCTTGATACACCTTTTACGTACATGCGTTTGTGCAAATCCGTGGCCCCGATTGCCTCCTGGCATGTCCTTGCTGACCCTTTTACTCTTGAGTAGCATGCTCATTATCTCTGCATTGGCTCTGCTGAAGAGGAAAATGTGTTCGCCTGCGGTTTATTTCCAGCAGGGTTTTGATAGACAGCGACATAGAGCATTAACGGGAGTTGCTTTATATGTTAAATAAAGCTGAAATTCCCATCAAATCAGCTTTAAAAAATGACAGAATATGTTCTTTTTTTCTGGTTTTACAATCCCGGGCTGCTGCAGCCCCCTTCTCAAATCTGATTTTAACAACAACTTTGTTTTTAGTGTCAAGATGTTTTCCTTTGCATCTTTGTAGTCTTTCCGTCTTACCTCGTCTCCGTTGGTTCTTTTTAACTGTTGCCTCCTCTGCCTCATCTCTCCGACCCCCCTCAGTCGTTTCCTTCCCCTTTTTTCCCCGACACGTCTGCAGCCTGTCTCCTCTTTCGCCATCTTTCTTGGTTTTCTATCACTCCCTTTCCTCCGCTGATCCCTCTGGCTGATCCTCAAAGGGAAACGAGCGAGTGAGTGGGACTTAAAAGCGAGAGAAGCACTGTGCTCTACCCAGCAAGGTCGTCGCTCACTCGACTGAAACACATAAAGGAAAGTAGTTTAAAAAAAAATAAAAAATAATCAACACACCGGAGAGGAGAACATTTCCCTGTTTCTCTCATGTTCTCTTCCTCTCACCTCTCTTCTGGGTTGTTTGATAGCTTACTTTCATTCTCCTTCTTCTAAGCGCTCCGAACAAAAAGTTGCCCCCCTGAGCTACAGCGTTTCTATTCCCACTTGCTCCCCCTTTCTTGCCCTTTCTAACGGAGCTTTCTTCCGTGGTCTTCAAACAGCCCTTCGCCGTAACGTTGTCGGCCTCACAGACCAGCCAGGGAAGAAACGGGTGCTGAAGTAGCCTGACAGACACCCACATTTTTACCAATATTGCACTGCATCAACTCCTGCCTCTGATGGGGACTGTATGTGCTTCTTCTTCCGAAGCAATTATTGATTTTGAAATGTGAACAATATGTTCACCTTGCTTAAGATTCATTTGTTACATAATGTTTTGTCAGCCACCTTGAGGGGGAATATAGTGAAAAGCATGAGTTTCTAATAAAGTCAAGCGTTTAAAAAATGTAAGGAGAAACCAGCGAGCTGCCGAGGCGTCCTGGGGTAGAAATCGAGGAGAAGGAGGTAAAATTAGTGATGTCCATCCATTTTCTATGCCGCTTATCCTCATTAGGGTCGCGGGTATGCTGGAGCCTATCCCAGCTGACTTTGGGCGGGAGGCGGGGTACACATTGGACTGGTCGCCACCCAATCGCAGGGCACATACAGACAAACAAAAACAAACAACCATTCACACTCACATCCATACTCTAATGGACAATTTAGAGTCGCCAATTAACCTAACATGCATGTTTTTGGAATGTGGGAGTACCCGGAGAAAACTCCACACAGAGATGCCCAACGGAGATTTGAACCCTGATCCTCCTGACTGTGAGGCCAACATGCTACCCATTCATCCACCGTACGGCCCGACTGTAGTCCACATTGACAAAATCAATCATTTTCAGTTTAGTCTGAAACAGAAAAAGCGAAATGTTCTCCACATTCCTATTTTGAGCTTCGCACTTGATGGCATTCTTGTTGGGATGCCGTCATTAGGCAGTTGATTAGCAAGCCAAACATACCGGATCTGATCTACTAAGGATCCAAAAGCGCTTAATTGCCTGAGCAAACTAAGGCTATATACACACGAAGACAAAACGCTCATCATTTCCAATCTGTAAAGATGGAGCCAGTCCAGAAACTATATGCGTCCATACGAATGGAAAGGATGTGATACACATGCCAAACCTGATAGCGGCGCTGCGCCACACGTGACAGACGGGCAACCAACACCGGGCATGCGCAGTTGCGGAGACGGCCTGTAAACAGAAAACTTGGAGGCAAGTACGAGTGGCCGAACTGGTCACACTGGATTGTAAAACCAGAATAAAGTGATGTGCTGTGTTCTCCAGCTTTTGTTCTTCTCGAAAATGAAGAAGAAGCAGATTTAGCTGCAATAGCGGCAGCAGACTCACTAGCTTCAGCATGACAAAAACATCAAACATTGTTGTTTCCGTGTTGGGGGTTTTAGCGCATGCGCGTCTGTAAAGGGGTGGAGCTATGACTTCAGCGTTTTCCTCGAAGCCGAGGCAAAGCCGTAAATACGGAGCCGCAAAAGCGGCATCTTCAAATCTTCCCACCCTCGGACCCGGTTTCAAAAGTGTTCGTTTACAGACCCAGAAAAAAACGGCTTTGTGTGGATGATACGCCATTTTGATAAAGTATTTATGCGTTTAGGCCTCGGATCGTCTTCATGTGGATGGGGCTTGAACCATCGCATGTATTATTAGTGGGCATGTTGCGGGTGAGCTACTATGATTGCTTGTGCCATTTTTTCAGGCGCAAAGGTGATGCGGGCGGCCTTATTTTTATGAGAATTTTGCAAGCGCTAGTGGCTGTCACCATGGAAAGTTTGGGAGAGCAGAGTGACCGCAAATAAAAACTGAGGTATGAATCCGCTGTGGTTCTTGGTGCAAATAAGCACACCGGTCAACTCCGGCTAAGACATCGGATCGTCATAATCATGCTTTGTTAGTGTAGTTTGTCATTTCATATGCAGGTTTTGCATTAGAACATGGCGTGTAAATGTCTCTTTTACACCATGAAACAATTGTTAGGTTATTATAGTCTTTTGAACGTGAACGTGTTGAGTATATCTTATCTTACACATCAGTTAGAAAGCGGCATCGTTCCTCGCACACAACAGTGGTGCACGACCCGTTATTACGCCGACACCAACCGCGACTCAAGAAAATGCAGCGATGCAAGGAGCCTCTGTCTCTACTATTTTTATTTTTGACAGTTCAAATGTGTGGACACGTGCATGGAAGATTCCCTTTCTCTGTCACCTGCAGCTCTCTTTCAATTGCGCTAAATAGAGATGCAAAAATACAGACAGTTTGATGCATCACATTGCAGGTGCGTAATGATTACGTTTGTGCTCTCTGGTTATTGCACATTGATGAAGGAAAACATGCAAAATGGATCGCAAGGGCTGTTTTGCTCATTTATCCTCGCAGCAACCTGTTTTTGGTGATCAGCTTTGCGCGTGCTATCGAGTTTGCATGTTTAGTTTTTTTGTTTGCCTAACATGCAGACTTTTAGCACATCAGGGGCCCACCATGCCCACAACAATTTATTGCATTTGCAGTGGACCCTCCCATATTTTCTGGCAAAATATGCCTCAATCAGAATCAGAAAAAGTTTATTGCCATTGTAAGTGAACAATTCACGAACTAGGAACTTTCTTTGGCGACTCAGTGCGACGTAGAATTCTAAGTAAACATAGAGCATGAAATAAACATAGAACTAACTCAACATAGAACCCTGAGTAAAAAGTTGAAATCCCTGATAAGCATGAGAGTGTTTTTAGTGCAGGTAGTATAAGATGCCAAAAATACTGGTTATAAAGTGACCATAGTGTAAATGTTATAAAGTGTTCATGAGTTCAACAGCAGCAGGAAAGAAACTGTTCTTGTGGCGAGAGGTTCTGGTCCGAATGGACCGTAACCTTCTGCCAGAGGGGAGTGGCTCAAATAGTCCATGTCCAGGGTGGGAAGGGTCAGCAAGTATCCGGCCTGCTCGCCCCCGAGTTCTGGAGATGTACAGGTCCTGGAGAGATGGAAGGCTGCAGCCGATCACCTTCTCGGCGGAGCGCACGATGCGCTGCAGTCTTTGTTTGTCCCTGGCAGTGGCCCCAGCGAACCACACTGTGATGGAGGAGGTGAGGATGGACTCAATAATGGCCGTGTAGAATTGCACCATCGTCTGGGCAGGCAGCTTGGCTTTCCTCAGCTGCCTCAGGAAGTACATCCTCTGCTGAGCCTTCTTGATGAGGGAGCTGATGGTCTGCTCCCACTTGAGGTCGTGGGTGATGTTAGTGCCCAGGAAGCGGAAGGAGTCCACAGTTGTGATGAGAGAGTCTGTCAAGACAAGGGAGGGCAGGGAGGCTTTGACTTTCCTGAAGTCCACGATCATCTCCACTGTCTTCTGAGCATTGAGCCCAAGGTTGTTGCAGCTGCACCACGACACCAGCCGGTCCACCTCCTTCCTGTAAGCAGACTCATCACCATCTGAGATGAGCCCGATGAGGGTGGTGTCATCCGAAAACTTAATCAGTTTCACAGAGTCGTGGCCGGAGGTGCAGCTGTTATAACATAAGTACATCTGTGACAGCTTTACTTCACACTTTGGTGAGCATCTATAGTATTAACTGGAAAGCAGTTTTTTTTTGTGGGTGGTGGGACCCGAAAATTTGATGAAATGTAATTTTCTTATTTTTTTAGTTTTATTGTACCATTTATGCATATTAATTATCGGTGGCATATTTCCTATGATCAAATTCTTGATTATGATTTCTTCTTTAAAAATATGAGTTGACAGTTTCATTTAATCGACGCAGGTGACCAGCATCTTTGAATGGATTGCCCAAGTTTGAGTGGTTTTGGATGGTATCTAATTTACACACAGGTAAAATTACACAAATGGGGTCAAATGCACACATACTAGTGTTTAGAAAAAACCTCTAGCAGACACTTTCTGTAGCTATAGGCAGGCTTTTGGCACAATTATGGACAGATATTTGACACTTATTGTTAAATATGGTATTATAGTCCCAACATGAATCAAATATTCATGCCCATGATAAGTGTACGTATGTAAACGTATGACAACAACTGTTCGTCACATGCGACGAGATGAACCGATAAGTCTTCCTAGAAGAGTAGAAGCCATTAAGTGTGAAGGACTCCATATGTTCTTCCATTTTGTCACAATTGTGGAGTTTGCATGTTCTCCCTGTGCATGTGTGGGTTTTCTCCGGGTACTCCGGTTTCCTCCCACATTCCAAAAACATGCATGTTAGGCTGGTTGGCGACTCTAAATTGTCCATCGGTATGAATGTGAGTGTGAATGGTTGCTTGTCTGCCTGTGATTGGCTGGCGACCAGTCCGGGGTGTACCCCACCTCTCGCCCAAACTCAGCTGGGATAGGCTCCGGCATATCCGCGACCCTAATGAGGATAAGCGGTATAGAAAATGGATGAATGGATAACTAACTAATGGAGTGTTTAATTAGTCCCGGCAGCTGTCATTTTCTATCGTTGATAAGGTGGCTCCGGCTACAGCGATTTTATAAGCAAAGTCATCGATCTGTTCATGCTCACTTCTCTTCTACTGATTGTACCAAGCCCATGAGATGAGCTGGATACATCTTTCTTCCCCCAGAAAACCTGCTGCATTGCATAAAAGAATCGAGTGGGCACCGTCTCTGCCCCCAAACCAGATTTAGGAGCCCAGAGAACTCAACGCAGAGAGACAGTTTTAGGCTGCAGTGCACTAATGTTTGTGTATCTGCATTTGCCTTTAGGTGCCTGCTCGCATGTTTGTGTGTTAAAGCTTGCCTGGATGCTGATGTGTGTGTGTGTGTGTGTTTGTGTTTGTGTGCACAGGCCTGCGTGTGGGTGAGCGGTTTGTGTGTCCCTTCTCCAGGGTCTGTCTAGGTGTTTTGTGGCCTTTGAAAATCTTTGCATTTCCATCAAATATTTTTCAAGGTTTGAAAAACATCTTGACACAAACTGGAATTGCCAGTCTGATCGAATAAATGTATCGCTAACTGGCAAACCCACTTGACAGTGCGCTGTGCCATTGCAGACACTCGTCTGACGCTCGGCGACTGGCAGCACTTACCCTGCGTCCTTGAAAACTTCTGCATTATATGTTTTGCTGGTTCTCTATGTGTGGACATCTTGTAAGTCTTGCTGTGGACTTGATTTTCAGCATCGGTGCGTTTGACCAACTTGAACAAGACTCTTATACAGTATATACAATATAAAAATTACATACTGTAGTTCTATGACAACGCATTTGCAGTCTGCAAACAATAGAATATTAGTTACTGAGGCATCGTCTAAATGCACTAGCATTTATTTCGGGAAGCTGATAGTGCAAACACAAGTGACAAGGGCACTTATTCATATCACATATACATATTATAATATATTTTCATATTACAAATAAGGCTTACTAAATACGAGTGTCTTTATTAGTGGGGAAGAAATGCTTACCTTAGCGGGTGGTCACTGTGTGTCTTCGGTGCTCTGATAGTTTTTGTTTTGTCCTTCTTCTGACATCATTGAATCGTTTTTTTTTCACGGGGCAACGGTTCTCAGTACATCAGGGCAAACCTGAGTTACTTGTAGACTTGTAGATGTACTGAGATACTTGTAATCTCCTCCCAGGCCGCTTTTGCATCATCAGCCCGTGGAGGTCTGCTCGCGTGACTATATATTTGGCCACTGCGAGCTTGGACCTCTCGGACCAAAACATCACTTTCCGTCTGGGAGAAGTTTGGCCGTCTTCCGCTGTCTTCATCCATATTCAACAAAACTTGCAACGCGCTTCGCCAGCGGCGCATTTAAAGGTGAGGAGAGGAGCTCATTTCATTGGTGAAGATTTGACCCGGCTGTGTTAAACCCAGTCACGCCTTCTCTCCTCCCTCTTTGCCACTTGCGAATGGTGTGAGGGACGGAGGCGTACTTATGCCGGGCTGTGCGTGACACGTAATTGCAAAATGCGCCTAAAACCCGTCCATTGGCGAGGCGCAAGCAAAGGTGCGCCTCTCCTGAGCCCGGGCTACGAAATTAGAGCCCATAGTGTTAAGTTTAGTATGTAATGTTGTGTAATTATTTAAATGACGTTACAGTACGTAAACTTACATATGATTTCTGCCATGTGTCAAAACTCAGTTCGGTAGTGTGTTAGACACGAAACCCCCTCGGGGACGAATTAATTTTGAATCTTGAAGTTCCACTGTATCGTGCTTGCTATAATGGTCAGATGATGGTCAATTCTTGACTGTTCACAAACCTCTGGTGCAAAGTCCAATATGTGGGACTGTGAAGATTGTTTATAAAATAAAAGAGGCTGTGAGAATGAAAGTGTCGCTGCTGAAACTCCATCCTAATTTCCTTCTTGGCTTTATCTTTCACTTGGTAGTGATTCATGTCAGTCCCATTTGCAGCTGAGCGTTTATCGGTTCTAATGTTGTCACGCCATGCACGCACACGTGCACAAGCGCAGATCCCCCATAAACAAACGCAGCCTCGTCACTATCCACCTGAGTCACCGAACATAATCTTGCTAGTTGATGAAGTCAGAGGCAGTCCTGTCACGTAAATCATGAGTGTGCTTGTGTTTTCATATGTTCATGTACAAAGCTACTGTAAATATGTCATACAGTAAGCTGCATTGCTCCTAGGGATCGTGTAAGTCTTGATGACTTTACTTGGGTAGCGGTGAGAGCTGTGTCACTGGTGGAAACAGGAGCAGGGACTCTAGTGGGGGCTGCTGAGTCTAAATTAGTGTCTCCAAAAGCAGGATGAAGAGTTGTTGTCCAGAGAGAAGATAGCATGGTCTAAGTCGGTGTTTCCCAACCTTTGTGTTTATACTCCCAGAGCGTTATTGTCATACCATGAGTACCTCCTCAGTCATACATATTGATATTTCTCCAATTGTCGACTGTAACACCATCCATCCATTCATTTTCTATACCAATTATCCTCATTAGGCTTGCGGGTATGCTGGAGCCTACCCCAGATGACTTTGGGAGAGGGCAGACATACAAACATTTGCACTCACATTCACACCTATGGACAATTTAGTCGCCAATTAACCCAACATGCATGTTTTTGAAAAGTGGGAGGAAAAACCCGGATAAAACAGGGAGAACATGCAAAAACCACACAGGGATTCGAACCCTGAACCTCCTGACTTTGAGGCCAACATGCTCATCCACCAACACTCATCCACCGTGCAGCCCGACGGCAACACCATCCATCCATTTTCCTCATTAGGCTCGCAGGTATGCTGAAGCCTATCCCTCCCTGGACTGGTCGTCAGCCAATCACAGGACAAGACAAACAACCATTCATACGTACAGTGAGGGAAAAAACTATTTGAACCCCAGCTGATTTAGTAAGTTTGCCCACTAACAAAGAAATGATCAGTCTATAATTTCAATGGTAGGTTTATTTGAACACTGAAAGACAACAATGACAAAAAAAATCCAGAAAAATGCGTTTCAAAAAGAGTTCTAAATTAATTTGCATTTCCATAAAGGAAATAAGTATTTGATCCCTTTGAAAAGGTGCTTCAGTACTTGGTGGCAAAACCTTTGTTGGCAATCACAGAGGTCAGCCGGTTCTTGTAGTTGGCCACAAGGTTTGCACACATCTCAGGGGGGATTTTGGCCCACTCCTCCTTGCAGATCCTCTCCAAGTCATTCATGTTTTGTGGCTGATGTTTGGCAACTCCAACCTTCAGCTCCCTCCACAGATTTTCTATGGGATTAAGGTCTGGAGACTGACTAGGCCACTCCATGACCTTAATATGCTTCTTCTTGAGTCAATCTTTTGTTGCCTTGGCCCTGTGTTTTGGATCATTGTCATGCTGGATTACCCAACCACGACCCATTTTCAATGCCCTAACTGAGAGAAGGAGGTTATTGCCCAACACTTGACAGTACATATGGGCAATTTAGAGTCGCCAATTAGCCTAACATGCATGTTTTTGGAAAGCGGGAGGAAACCCACGCATGCACGGGGAGAACATGCAAACTCCACACAGAGATGCCCAACGGAGATCCGAACCCAGATCTCCTGACTGCGTGGCCAACGCGCTAACCACTCGACCACCGTGTGGCCCAGACTGTAACACAACTGTTGGAATTTGTCGTTCCACGTTCCATTTTATTGTCTGGCTTAATATGAACTGGCTGAGAATTTTTACTTATGATTTTGGAAATGAAATGTTTCTGCGTACCCCCTGGACTTTGCTCATGTACCATTAGGGGTACACGTACCACTGGTTGGGAGTCACTGGACGAAGTGACAGTAGCAACTTGAGTGTACCACCCATTGGGTTTGTTATTGCGTATGAATGCTCAGACCACGGACCGGGTATTGAAAACCCTAGTTATAGTGTTTTTGTATTTTACAGGTGTTCTCATTGGATGTTCTTTATGGTAAGGAGACATCCACCCACCCATCCATTTTCTATGCTGCTTATCCTCATTAGGGCTGCGGAGTATGCTGGATTCCTATATCAGATGAAATTTAAATTCTTTATTACAAACCAGCTATTTCGGTTAGTTAAATGTTAGACTTTGGTAGACTTTTATTAATTGTTTGAGTGACCGCTGTCTAATTAGTCGCCTTTGAAAAGAGGGTTCTAAAACTAAACAATCCTTTGACGCAGATGAGTGACGAACAAACCACTGTGTATTTTGTTCCTGGGTCTTCATTTCCATCTGAATGATGTAACGCTATTCTTAGAACTGTGGGTGGATGGATGGGCATTATTTAGATTTTCCCTTTCAAAGGCTTCTCTTTCCACTGCTGTGAGCAGTTTCCAATCAAATGTCGGTTGGTGTATGGCAAAATGCACAAGCTAATGCTAATGATTTGCACAAAGCCTACAGTAAGTAGTGGTTTTCAAATCCTCTATGTAAGAATTTTGACAAGAAGATGCTCTGTACCAGATCCTTCATAGAGTCGGTTGCAAAACAGGTTAAACTTGGGGGGGGGGGGTAAAGATGTTGTCGCAGCACAGAGCAGAAAAGGAGGAACCAGCAGATTTCAACAAGGAAGGGCATTCAGAGTTGAATCTGAATCCAAAACGGAGTCCAGTCACTGTTTCGGTGAACTCTGTTAAGACCTTTTCCCATAAAGATATAAGGGTTTGGGTGATGACTGTAAGGTTAAACACATGATTCCGTGCTCCACCTACCTCCCTATTACTCCCACGTCCATACTTATTTTCGATACTATGCAGTTCTCTGGAACGTTGCTTTGACCTCAGCTTTTCTGGGGGGAAAATGTGAAAAGGATTCTCTGTTGACCGGGGAAGATTAACGTCGGTTTTCTGCATATGGATTGCTGATATGAGGGGAATTTGTGGGATCTGGACTGTCATCTGTGGTTCACCTTTGCATTATTACTTCTGATAAATTAAAACATCACTCCCCAAAGTATGTGAGTCATGCGTGACATTTAGCGTAATGCTGCATGATGTTATATTAAGGCGTTCTTCTTCGGCTGCTTAACCGCAGTCGTCCACTTAAAAATGACTTAACATTTCTAAACGGCCTGTGCATCTCGCTATAATGAAGAATGTGATGAAAATAGAAAGCAGCAACAGAAAAAAAAAAACATATAAGCCAGTAAGCAGCTCTTTCAGACATTTAACCCGTCCTCCGGGTATTCCATTTTTATTTTGCCCCAGATGAAAGAAAAATGAGAAAATGACGATCTCGGTTGGTTAGTCATTGGGGAGCTGCAGCAGCCGATTCCGTGATTAAACGAGCATACAATAGCCACTCATGGAGCTGCGCTGCAAGACAGATATGTTGTCAAAAGGGGAAAAAGGAGATAAATTAAAGGGGAAGCCCGGGTTACACATTTGTTTTTCATTTTGATTCCAAGAGTTTGGTTGCAAGGACATTGTTGCACATACGTCGCTTTTATGCAGATATTGTAGTCCAGATCCCCAGTCAAGGCCTCCGTTGACGATCGCTCTGCGATTGACTGGTGATCACTCCAGGGTGTTGTCTACCTCTCACCCCAGATCCGCCAGAATAGCCTCAAGCTTCCCCTCCCCCATGACCAGGAATAGTATGAAAGAAAATGGATGGATAAAACTTTGGTTGCTCGTTATCATGTTTGATGAGCCCAAATGTTCTCTTGTCCCAATCACAATGCTGTTCCAAATATACTGTAGCTTGATGATAAACATACAGATTTTTTTCCAAACAGTGCTCTGGGAGGCTCTTCTGCACTTCACATCCCAGCATTCCCCAGTGGAGGATGCTTGATTGACTATGTCCCACAAGTGTGCCAGTTACTCACCAACAAGGTAAAAATGTTTTCATTGTTCATGTTTATTGCTTTTATTCTAAGCTCTAGAACGTCTACGATGTCGGGTGCAGTTATTTGTAATCAGGCCCAATCAGAACCAAACAGTGCTCACCACGCACTCCGTGTTATTGCGTGTCTGTGCATACTTTCTAGTACCACCACAAAATGTGTATCCAATCAAGATTCAAGATTGTTTTTTGTCAAGCTCGCATTTGTGCACTCATGCACGTGTGTCCGTCATCTACCCATGTGGGCGCTCTGGCTAACGTCCACAGGCTGTCTGGTCGCTTTTTGCTTTCCACAGGTTGACAGGTAGCTTTGCCGTGTGGACGGGATGTAATGCCATTTTTCCTCAGGGGGCAGACAACATGCACCCCCACCGCCTTCCCGCGTATAGACACGATTACACATGAGAAGCATTGCTTCAGCTATATTCTTTCCTTTTACCTTGACTCCTATATGAGGACGTCCCTGCATGGCCTCGTTCCCCCTGGCTGTTCAAGTCCAGCGGGGTTAGAACGGCTCCCTGCACCCAGTCGTGAAGGAGATGAAGCCATGTCCTATGTTGGGTGTATTCACAAGAGGATAGGGCAAAATTAACTAGAGCTACAAAGATTAATCTATGAATCGATTATCCAAATAATCGACAACTATTTTGGTAATCGATTAATCGTTTCATTTAAAAATGTATTGTAAATATCCTGATTTTAGCCACTCTCATTTGACTACTTTTTAATTTCCTTAATGATCCATGAAAGCAGACATGTTATCTTTCACCTTTAACTTTGGAAAAGAGCTATCAACATTTTTGCCTCTTTTTGATATCTTGCAAAGCAAACCACTGCAGAGATGTGTGCGTACTCTCTCCTTTAACTCTTACCATGCCCACGCACAAAACCTACTGGCAGAACAGTGAAACTGCAATGGAGTGTTTATGACATGAGTCAACTGATGGTTTATACTTTTCTACTTCAATTTCGGTGACTGAGATCTTCCTCTTCGCTATGATTTTTGGAGGGAAAAAGTACATTCATTCATTCTTAAAGGAGTTACCGCAAAGAAAGGAAAATTAAAAATGTCTTTTTAAAAATCGGATTAATTGATTAATCGAAAACCAATTCATCGATTCTGAAAATAATCGTTAGTTGCAGCCCTAAAATAAACTCATATCATATGCGCTGCATATAGAGTCCAGTTTTTAATAATTGGCAAAATATTTCAGTACTTATTACTAATACTAATTACACAGCATGGGGAATTACATAAGAGATTGTAAAGGGTCATTAATTAGGTCCTGTTTTAGCCTGTTAAAAGTTTATTTTCCACCAAATGTTTAGCAACGTATAGTTCTTGGTAAGTGCAGGTCCTTGAAAAGAGCTAATGGATTCCTGGGGCCTATTGCATTTTGTGTATGCACAGCAGGGAGGTTCCTGGAACATTTATGTAAATCAGGCTGACGACGCCACAGAAGCAACGTGCAGGATTGGGAATATACCACACACATCAGCTGCCATTTAATAGGTTTGCATATCTTTTTGTAAAAGACGATTTGACACGCATCTCGCTACTCGGGTTACAAAACCGATTTATTTTGAAAACAGGATGATTGGATGCAGTGTATGAACAATATGTTTCGCTTTGATACAATTCGACAGTTAACATTTGTGGATTTAGGCATGAGTCTTGCATTACAAATTAAAGAAGCCACTTATACAAAACGGACTTTCTTACAGTATTTTTAACGTCATATCCCCAAGCATGCTGCAACGCCCCAGCAAACATCAAATCCAAAGACGTACAACAGAATCACATGTCAACTGTATTTATTTTTAGACAAAAAAGACTTGCTAAATGAACATCTTTTTGTTTAATTTGATCAATATTCATTCATTCGTTTTCTATACCGCTTATCCTCATTAGGGTCGCGGGTATGCTGGAGCCTATCCCAGCTAACTTTGGGAGAGAGGCGGGGAACACCCTGGACTGGTCGCCAGTCAACCGCAGGGCACAAATAGACAAACAAACATTCTCACACACATTCACACTAACGGACAGTTTAGTGTCACCAATGAAGCTAACATGCATGTTTTTGGAATGTGGGAGGAAAGCGGAGTACCCGAAGAAAACCCACACACGCACGGGGAGAACATGCAAACTCCACACAGAGATGCCCAACGGAGATTCGAACCCAGAACCTCCTGACTGTGAGGCCAACATGCTACCCACTCAGCCAATTTGATCAATATAAAATATATAAATTCAAAAATTAGAAGTCTTAGCCTTCAGCCCAATTAATAATGATAAATAAATAGTTCAAATAGTGCACATGGGTGCAATGAAAATGCTGTTAGGTTGGAAAAGTCCAATTCCATGCTCCAAGTCGTAACCGGGCAGCATTTTAGTCTGAGCATAGTGTTTTGAACACTCCGGGTAGGTAACTAAAGTTGCAGATAAAAAATGTAATCAGCAGCCCTGCAGAAAGGGCTACCATCTCTGTCCATCTCACTGGTCAAGGTTTGTTGTGCTACCAGTGTACTTAATAAATGCCATGGCTTTTGTCAAGTTTTCCGTCATTTTTGTAGACATTAATAATTGAAATTATTGGGTTGAAAAAGAAAATAAATGTAAAGCACGGACCATTGAACTAGAATGGAACAATTTAATGTAATTATAATTTTTTTTACTCTTCAGTATTCACATGCAGTGGAGAGGAAAGACCAGCAGGGGGCAGGGCTGGTGCTCTGCCTCGCTTGCCGACCCCGACCGTACGTCACTGCTACAGAGCATGCGGGACAATCATTTTGCCGGTATTACTGTTACCACTATTTCTTTGATGCACAATTGCTCGTAACACAGTTTAAGTGTGTTTCAAATCTACTAGAGACTATGGGCAAACATATTTTAGACATGGATACGGTCTTTAAGCGTCATTCAATTGTGTCCTGTCATTTATCATTCTGTTCAGACATGGTGAATAATCATGACAAATAGATCTGAAAACGGTTTAGTTGTACCGTGCCTTAAAATGATCAGGAAACTGCAGCAACAAGGGCGGTTGAATCATTTTTTCCTTGACTAGTCAAAACATATCTGCAAAAGAGAAACTGAGGACCAAACCGGTCCCACATTGTTTCTGAAGGATACTGCCACGGTATGAAGAACTGACGTCAACCAAAAGTTGAAAGTGATGTGAGAAAAATCAGTCAGCCTTTGTTTTTTGCCAGTCCGATCGCGGCGGTAGCGTCTTTGCTCTCAGGACTGGGCCTATCATCAGAAAACTGGGAACATTTGGAAAAGGATCCAAAGGTGATTGAAAATGTATTTCACTCGAATAGTTGCATGTAGTGCAGGCCCTGCGAACTTCCTTCATCTGCTTCTTGAGTTGCCTTCTGGTCTCTCGCTACCACACAATAGTTTTCTTCTTTCGTGCAGAGAGGAGGGAATGGAGCAACCATGAATGCATAATGGTGACATGGCATGAAAGGGATTTAGAAAAAGTGTGCCAACAAAGGTGAGGTTGTGTTGACTGTAACAAGAATGTAGAGACCATTTATGGTTTGTGTAGTTGGCCGTTATTGAACGGTTGTCTTTGAACGGCTTTGTGTAGCTTTTTCTGTATGCGTCGGGTTGTTGTCTTGCTGGAAAATAACGCAGTTCTCTCGCAGGTGGAAACATTTTAATCACCCAGGATTTACGGACAATTTCTGCCCTCATACTCCTCCCTACCTTGACAAGGTACTCGGAGTCATCCCCACAACATGATGTTGCCATTACCATGCTTTGGCGTCTGTGCAAACATAGCGACCTGTCCGATAACCAAAAAGCTACATTTTTAGTCTCATTCTACCCAAGAACCTTCTTTTTAATTTGGGGCAAATTCCAGCAAAATGTTCTTTGCCACTCTCTGTCATGCCGCCATGACTGGTGAAGATCAGTGGTTGCATGTACAGTATCATCCCGTCAGCATGATCGCAGATCAGGGGTGTCAGACTGATGCCATGGAGGGCCGAGAAACTGCAGGTTTTCTTGCCAGCTGGTCACTAAAGCAGGTGCTTTCATTGATGAGCTCCTTCCCTCAAATTGAAGGAGGTGTCGATCATCAAAATCACCTGCTGTAGTGACCGGCTAGAAGGAAAACCTGCAGGATCTCGACCCTCCATGGCACGGGTTTGACACGCCTGCCTTAGATGCTTTGGTGGCCTCCCTCACCAGTCTTTTTCTTGCCCGGTACTAACGGATACTAAGTGACTGGACCTTCATTTATACCACAACCACTTGGCGTTCTCTTACCTCAGGTAGTCTTTGTTTCACTAACCGTTCACACTACAGGCTTCAGCTCGATCTCTGCTAGGTCAGCCGTTTATTTTGCATTATAAATTTTGACTAATTGACACTTAATTGGGAAAAATCGGTCTTCACTTTGACATGAAACGACCTTTTTTTGGCAAATTTTTGTCGAAAATTTCTGATTACGCCAATCGTGATTTCATTTATAAGAGCAATAAAAGCCGAAACATAAATAAAACAATAAAACCCAGGGAATAAATGCTTCTGTGTTCCACTTTAGTTTGTTTTTTGACAAGGTTGATACTAAAAAGACATCATCTTCTTTCAAATGGAACCAAATGGCACATTTTTTGGTGTTTTGGTGTTCAAATCACCAAAAAATGATTTGAATATTCTTTTCAACGCCCACAAACACAAAGCTCCACATTTTGGTTCTCCGGTGCAAGGACAAGAGTGTAAACATTCACTTCAGTGATCACTGATTGAGTCAAGATAAATAGTATTTTCACTCATCTGATTAGTCAGCAGCAGTTGGATGATTGGGCCCGTTCATCCTTCCTCTCGTTTTGTTTCAAGCTTTCAGAATCCAGCCTAATGGAGGACTTTATTTTTCCAAGCTCTAGGCGTCAGTGACAAATTTACTGTTGCATTTGAATAGCTTCCGAATACTCCAACCACCTGGCCCATCCGACAAGCAAACTTTTCCATTTCCATCTTCTGTGCAGACTTTTAAGCTTTTTATGGCTGCACGAATGCTGCTGTGTGGTTATTGGTTTGATCTCCACTGTGCTTGACTCTCCATCTCCATTTGCATCCGGCTAATCGCCTCCTTCCCTGAGTGCTTCAGGATCTGCACACTTGTATCTCATCTTGTGTCTGAGAGTTTGTGTTCACGCTTGTCAGATATTTCATTTGTCCTTCTCTCATGTTCCTGCTCGCCTCAATGCCATGGATGCTGTTTTGTTATTGTCAAAAATGGGACAACACTCTTGATATTGCAGTCTGCTTTGGTCCACTCACCCACACCTCCATCATCATCACAGCAGTCAGTGGTGCCCTAGAACTAATACACGCTCATATCTTCACCCCACTTCAGTTTTTAGCCGTTTGTCCTAGATCAATGTAGAAAAATATGTGCTTCCCTGCACCATCTGTACAGTATGTACTAATGCAGTAAATCCAGCTGGCATATATTTGAGCGGATCTTATCAGCTCTTACGTACAGGCATAACTGTGAAGTCACATGTCAGGTCAGCTGCACTCTAGAAGGTAAAAAGAGGGGGCGGTATGAAGGTTTTTATGGCATGAGATTTCTTCAACAGACAGCAGGAAGCACTTCCGGTGATGATATTTCTTCACACTCCCCTGCACAGACACAAGCACAAACATAGTGAGTGTGCGTGGGAAGCAGTCATGGGTGCGGGCAGGTTTGAATACCTGCTGAGCAACGTCACCTGTGTTGCATCACCCAAAGCTCAAAGCTGCCATCGCAACAACAAATCACAACGCGATGGAAGCGGGAGTCTCCTTATGGGTGTGGAAGTTACACTGTATTAAATCAACAGATTAGCAAGTATGTGGCCTTACTGCTTGTGAGCAAAGCTAAATGGCTGCCTACGCCGTCCCATGTAAACATCAGTGAGCAGGGAGCGGAGGCACGCCGCACGTCTCTGTTGCAGCTTTTGCATGGAAGAGACTCGTCACACTCACCATCGGAGAGCATTTACAAAACAGAACCAATCCCACATATTTTACGACTAAGCGTTGCCATGTACAATCCAGGACCCCAAGGAAAATAGCAAGAATTGACATGTTTGAAGGTTCCAAGTAGAGCTTCAAAATGTAAAAAGAAGAAACGGGAGTGAGAGCAAAAAAAGCAATTTCTTGCAAACAAGCATTAATGGGAAAACAACTAATGGAAAGTTTAGGACCACAGCCTTTAGACTTAAAATGTAGCAAAAATGTGCATTCGTTGTTATTTGTGGTGTGGCAAAGGCAAAAAAAACGCATTCCCTCTTTGAATGCGCTGGGATTGTTTAGCTGCAAAAGCATGGCCTCTCGCAGGGCGGAGCTCGGACAGTCAATTGAAATTTCTTTAAAGATCTTGAGGGTTACGAAAGCCACAAAATCCAAGTGGTAGACCCCAAAAAATACCACCGACAGCATTCGATTGGCTGTCCATGCTTTTTTGTTTTTCATAATATTGTGACTTTTTAAAAATAAGGTATTTTTTATTTAAAATTTCAACTATATGGTACTAAAATGATGTTATATGTTTATAATATAAGAATATGACAACATTTACATTGACTCTGCAGAAATTACTGCATTTTGCTGCTGCTGGTTTTGTTTTTTGTTCTTGTTTTTTAGTTTTGTTGTTAAATTGTGTTTTTAGAATGCGCCACCGGCCAATAAAGAACAGCCGGGGGCTGCAGATGGGCAGCACTTTGACACCGCCGAGTCTAACGGTTGTTTGCAGTAAATTGCTTACTCAAAAACGTTTTGGTCTCCCTCCCATTTCTTCCGTAAATGTAAGTTCTTGCAATTGTTCAACTGGTCTCCAATCAATTTCTTTGATCGGGAGTGGGTTTGTTGAGGATCAATTAATGAATTAGACTTTTTCAACCTAATAATTAGGTAACTGCAGTATCACACAACTATTGGAAACAGGCTGTGTGAAAATGGCTTGCGCAAAGTAAGTCCGTATTTTGAAATTGGTAGCTTGGCGTTGTTATTTAGAAAAAAATAAAAAAATTGCAACTCTCATGTACACTACAGAGGGGGCTGTCGAATGAAGAACCATTTGCAACTATGCCTGAATTTTTACTGCCTTCCATTAAAAGAAAGATAAATGTCAGGCCAGGATTCTGCACATTTGCACGTATTAACAGCTCCAAAAGAAACAAATACATAAATCAGGCTAATATATACCACACATCTCTACAAAAGCAAAATGCGTACCACCAAGGCTTTGCACGTTTGAGTTCTTCTATCACTCAACACAGAAGACAACCTTAACCACCGATTCTAATGCTCCGTCTGGATAACCGAAGAATGTCTTGGCGGGTACAAAGGGAAGGTTGCACGCAGATGCGTGCTGCTCATGGGACTTTGTGTGCTTGTCTACTTTGTGACTTCTTGAGTTGTTGTTCTTCTAGTAATCTGCTAGTCCTGCTTATTTGTTTGGAGGAAGTTGCCTAACTTGCCGGCTGCAGGCATTCTCACCTGCTCCACCTGACCAAGCCCTGAGCTCGGCTTCTTTCAAATAAAGTAATGGTTCATCCCACCAGTCACCATGCAGTAGGAGCCGCACGGGGCCCCTTTATTTGACGTGATATACTTTTGGGAATCAAAAGCTACTCTTACAATTGCACTGATGTAATCACGTGTGGGTCTGGATTATTGTGCCTGCTACATTTTCACGTGTGTGGTTTCGGCTGTCTCACTTGGAACATGTGCAATTGTGGTAATAATAAGGGGGGGGGCATCGTACCGCGACGATGGCTGTCAGCACAGAGAAAGGAAAACACCAAAAAGTGATTAGAATCTTCTTTTCAACTCCCAAAGCTCCACATTTCGGTTCTCCGTTGCCATGACAACAGTGTAAACATGCAGTAAATGAACGATCTACCCGTTTTACGTCAAGCAGTGTGGCTAGCATAATACTGCAAAAATAGTACAATGTAACACGGGCTTAAGACAAGCACTTTTCTATGCCCACACCAATTAGAAGGGTGTGCCTTGCTCATGAAGTCAAACCACACTTTAATTTTTTTTTTTTTTCCATACAGAAACTGTTTCTGCATGTGAAAGTTTCTTTCACGTGACATTGTCCAGATGATATAAGAGCTTTAAAAGTAACAGCAGCTTGCTTGACGGCCAAGAAACGTTGCAACCTTCACCCTTGTTAATCTTTCCCCCGTCCGGCGCTTTGTTTACCTTCTGGGCAGGTTCGCTCTGAATGCCTCTCAGGTTGCACTTAAAACACCAAAAATACCCCTGAAACTATAGCTGCTCGATATTTCTTACCGATATCCCAATATTGGCCGCTATTCATTACTGATACTGTCCAATATCAAGCGATACCAGTACAGACAGCAGTTCTTCCCGCAAACGAATATCACAGCACATATTTTTGTACTGTGTTTTTATATGCAATGTTATGGAAGTTATAGTATGTATCTGTATATTTACATGAATACATTCAGAAATAAACATCCAACTAAACAATGCTGGTAAAGATACAATTAGTGGCACAAACACTCGCATAAGAGCAAAGTATGAAACGTTCTACACACACACAAGCTTTGTCATCCACTAAGCCATCACTTGTATTCTTATACTTGACAGGTAAGAGTGTGAAAATGGTACATTGGCTGAGGTCTCACCCTGGAATTGATCTTTCTTTTATTGTTTCTCGTGTGAGAAATCACATGTATTGGCGGAGAAAAAGGACATTTTTGTGGAACACCTGGAAGACGGAGACATACAGCATGTCAGCAATCCAGCCAAGTCGTTTCAAAGTAGTTAGTAGTGAAATGGAACGGGTGAAGGTTGGCATATTATTGTCATGACATTATCGATAAAAGTGGATGCCCGCGCTATTTGCACTTTGCTGATAATGTTGTGTCGCAAAGCGCTGCGTTTTCACACTTTCTATTAATTACTAGGGATGTCCGATATTGGCTTTTCTGTTGTCCAAATCGCAATGATATCACCTGACTCCGATATCAACCGATTCGGGTAACATATGTGTTTTTTTCCAGTTATATTTATAATGAGTGCTATTTGCCGGGGGAAAGGTCAGGACAATTCCAATGTCCCTTGACAGCCAGGGGACCCAAAATATAGGTAATTACTAATAAACACACAAAAATGTATCAACATGGTTTTTATCCCAACCACACGGTGGGTACGTGGGTCGCATGTTGGCCTCACAGTCAGAAGGTTCAGGGTTCGAATCTCCGTTGGGCATCTGTGTGTGGAGTTTGCATGTTCTCCCCGTGCGTGCGTGCGTGCGTGGGTTTTCTCCGGGTACTCCGGTTTCGTCCCATATTCCAAAAACATGCATGTTAGCCAATTTAGAGTGGCCTGTATAATAGGCCACTCAATAATGGCCATTAGAGTGTGAATATGAGTGTGACTGGTTGTATGTCTTTGTCCGTCTATACTGTATGTGCCCTGTGATTGACTGGCGACCAACCCAGGGTGTTCCCCGCCTCCTGCCCGGAAGTCAGCTGGGATTGGCTCCAGCATACCCGCGGCCCTAATGAGGATAAGCGGTAAAGAAAATGGATGGATGGATGTTTTTTGTCCCAGAATCTGAACAGAAATGATGACAGTCACGTTTATTGTAAATGTTGATCCAACATCAGAAGAGAACTTCACCATCAAGCTTGCAGGAGGCGGCGGGGGTGGTTTTACGGGCATAACAATATTACGTAATGGTGGCCCACGACGTTACCGCCGAGAAAACGTGGACTTAGTGTCCAGCACGTTGTTTTCATGCAAAATACAGATTCTGTGTTGTTACCGCATTTATTCTGTACGTCCTTTTACTCATTTAATTCAATATCGGCTGGAGAGAAAACCACCGTGCACACAGAACTTTTTTTATTTAGTGGTAACGTCCCGCTTCAGCACACGAGCGCTGCTGCCGGGCCTCGTCTAGCGTTTCCATTTGCAGTGGTGTTAAAGTAATCCCCCTGGCTTGGTGTGTGAAGGTGCAGTATGTCATCCAAGGCTACCACAAGAGGCGGGAGTACATTGCTGCATTCCTCAGCCACTTCGGAATGTGAGTAAACAGGAGAGGATCACGTCTTCTACTCAAGGCTTCAGCGGCCATTCATTTGTCTCTGCCTCTAATCTTTTAGAAGACCCGGTGTGTATAATCAGCCTGTGTGTGTGTTGCAGGGGAGTGGTGGAGTATGATGCTGAGGGCTTTACAAAGCTCACTCTTCTACTCATGTGGAAAGATTTTTGCTTCCTAGTACACGGTGGGTGCATAAAACAAATCAAAGCGGCCTCTTGTATGGATGCTTTTGCCATCTGCATGACATCCGTGACATCTACAGCACAACCTCATCTCCTCAGCCTCGGTCTTACCTTCATTGTGTCCCTCCTCTACCTTGCAGTGGATCTCCCCCTCTACTTTCCCAGGGACCAGCCCACCCTCACGTTCCAGTCCGTGTACCACTTCACCAGCAGCGGGCAGCTTTATTCGCAGGTGCAAAAGTCGTATCCGTACAGCCCACGCTGGGACGGCAATGAGATGGCCAAGAGGGCAAAGTAAGCAGAAACGTGACAATAAGCTAGAGACTTGTGGAACATTTAGTCTTTTTAGGACAATCCCCAACGGGAAGATGAAGCACAGTGTGTGCCTTGACGTCCTTTGCTTGACAGGGATCTGCGTGAAGATGACTTTAGCTTCCCAGGTTTGCTTTACAAGCATTGAAACGGCTTCTTTTTCCGCAATGATGGCAGTTCTACCATCGACAGCACCTGCACTTGCAGTCACTTGTGTGTATGTGCGTATGTTTTGTCCAGCATGATATGCGGCTCTTCCTCATAACAGCTGAACAGTGATTGTTCCACACTGGCGTCCATTTCTTCTGTTTAAAAAAATAATCCATTCATCCATGGATTGTTATCCATGGGGGGGGGGTTATGGATATTTATCATCTTACTTGGGCCGCACTCTGGCTGAGTGGGTAATGTTGGCCTCACAGTCCGGAGGTTCAGGGTTCGAATCTCCGTTGGGCATCTCTGTGTGGGGTTTGCATGTTCTCCCCGTGCGTGCGTGTGTGGGTTTTCTCCGGGTACTCCGCTTTCTTCCCACATTCCAAAAACGCACCAGTTAGCTTAATTGGCGTCTCTAAATAGTCCATCGCTATGAATGTGAGTGTGAATGTTTGTTTGTCTGCCCTGCGATTGGCTGGCGACCAGTCCAGGGTGTACCCCGCCTCCCGCCCAAAGACAGCTGGGATAGGCTCCAGCATGCCCGCGACCCTAATGAGGATAAGCGGCATAGAAAATGGATGGCTTGCAGCATTGTACAGTAGTTCTGCTATAAAGGGATTCTACCAAGTAGTGGGGGTAGCTGAAAATCATTTTATCTCCATTGGGGGGCACTGCAAAAACTATTTTTGGAAGCTATTTTTACAGATCATTGTCCGTTCAAGTCGTTTTCCCCCAGCTCTGTCGCCTGCATATGACATCATCAGCGGTGGTAGTTGTTGTTAACTAGCGCAGTTACACTGTTACAAAGGCTGAATTGAAGAAATAACACATAGCAGAACACAAAGGGGATGTCTGCGTGCCACATTGATGTCTTTGTCAACAATCCAGTTTTCGGTCAAGGTAAAAGTGACATTGAATGTTCATTTCATCTACTCCATTTGCCATTTATGTGGATTCCAAATGGTTTTCTGCATGGAAAATTTCAACTATAAAACGATAAAATGTGTTTTGGGGTAACATTTTTGGCTGTCTTGAGCAAATTAATTGGATTTGCAAGATTTCCTATTGGAAAACTGAATTCGGTTTGGGTGTGTTTTGGTTTCAGTCGAGCAGATTAATTAAGGTTCCGGTTATGTAGAGAATTGCATTCTCACATTTTCATGCATCACCTTCCTCTTTCTGTCACGCAGGGCTTACTTCAAGACCTTCATCCCTCAGTTCCAAGAAGGAGCCTTTGCCAACGGGAAACTTTAGTGCCCTGCGGCTCCAGGACATGCCGTGAATGTGTTGGTACATGCCATCGCGTACCTGTGCATGGGTACACACGATCCCTCAAGAATTTACGAAGGAATGGCACGGAATGTTTCCCAGCAAGTGTCACTACAGTAAATCCCACAGTAAAACTCCTTAGTTGGCAAACATCGCATACAGCGCTATGCAAAAGCATGCATAGAAAGTACACTTCTACTACACCATAGGCCACACTTCCTTAGACTGAAGGCATTTGTCTTAATTTCAGCATATTGCTTTCCTTTAATCCATCAATACAATAAAAGATGTCAAAATACCCACACTAGTTAACTTATTACAAAGTACATTCACTTTTGTGTACCAAGCCATACTAGTTCTTCCCGAGAAACGACTCCACAGACTAGTTCTACTCGTTACCGTGTGCTTTATGTGCAAATACATCCATACTTTTTGGACACTACAGGCCATAAGTTGTCCAGCAAAACTCTTTGTGACTGACAGCAATGTACAGATGACACCGCAGCCCTGCAGAATCAGGCTGAACTGGTTTTAGCCGGTTGTAAACAGTCACAGGTCTGTGCGGAACGTTTTTTGTCAGAAACCTGAATGGGAGGATATATGAAGTCCCACCTTCCCCGTGGTTAAAATAACTAGCATGTCCTGACTGAAAGAAGTATGGGCTTTTTTTGTTTTTAAATGAAAAGTGCAAAAAATGTATAATGTGTTCCAGTTAATTGAGAATACTTCCTAACTTATCCAAGCATGGCCTTGTTTTGTAGTTCTAGAGTATATAGACTTCTAATTTAAAAACCATTTGATCCTGTCCTATATTGACATAATCAGAGCGTTTGGTTTCATATAAAATATGCCAGACTGTCACCTTCATGGACAGAATTTCTAGGCGCAGTCAAGGTGTTGAGGGAGTCCAGCATGGTGACCTTAGGATCTCGTCTCTGCTATTTGCAGGCAATGTGGTCCTGATGGCCTCATCAGGCTGTGACCTTCAGCGTTTACTGGAGCGGTTTGCAGCTGAGTGTGAAGCTTCTCAGATGAGACTCAGCACCTCCAAACCCGAGGCCATGCTTCCCAGTCGGAACAGGGTGGATTGTTCCCTACGGGTTGGGAGTGAGGTCTTGCCCCAGGTGGAGGAGTTCAAGTATCTCGGGATCTTGTTCACGAGTGAGGGAAGGTTGGAGCGTGAGATCGACAGACGGATCGATGCAGCGTCAGCAGTAATGCGGTCGCTGTACCGGACCGTCGTGGTGAAGAGAGAGCTGAGCCGGAAGGCAAAGCTCTCTGTTTACCGATAGATCTACGTTCCCACCCTCACCTATGGTCATGAGTTATGGGTCATGACCGAAAGAACGACATCGCGGATACAAGCGGCGGAAATGAGTTTCCTCCGTAGGGTGGCTGGACTCACCCTAAGAGATAGGGTGAGGAGCTCGGCCATCCGGGAGGAGCTCAGAGTAGAGCCGCTGCTCCTTCACATCGAGAGGAGCCAGTTGAGGTGGCTCGGGCATCTAGTCCAGATGCCTCCCGGGCGCCTCCCTGATGAGGTGTTTCGGGCATGCCCAGTCGGGAGAAAGCCCCCGGGAAGAAGTCCGGCATGTATTTACTGTTCCTTGCTTTGGTAGAAGTCTGTGCCAGAAGTCCAGTCCTATACAAGTCAATGGCTGGGAATAGCCATTGTGGAAAGCTCAGGATGGTTCCTGTTAACTTTAATCCAAAAGCATGGAACAACAAAACTCTTTACTCGCAAGGGGGAGCACAAGTGCTTTGGAGGTGAAGAAACCATATTTTTTGTAACTCCTGTCCTGATGTCCTTAACTATACTCATTGGATCTGGAATGGTTTTTTTTTAACAGATCTAGTAAAGCTACTTTAAAAAAAGTTGTAGTAGTTTTCTAAATACATATTCATAATCCTCTTTCCCGTATTGCTGGTCCTTAAGGACTTTGTAGCAACAACAAAAAGGTTTTGTATTCTGTCCATGGAAAACCTTTCCACCTTAGACATGTCATGATGTTCCATCTTCTGACCAGTCAGCAGGCGATTCCCCTGACAGAGCAACACTCACTGGTAAGTAAATTTTTCACTCATTTTCATGAGTAAAAATTGCTTCTTTTTTTTTGTCTGATCAAATAGAGGGAAGAAACCGAAGGTGAGGCCACTGTGGGCGGGGCTTCTCAGCTTAGTGTGCAAGCCCCGCCTACCGTCTGATGTTTGTGTATGTCAGCATGTCGCCAATAATGTAAACATTTATTATACATTATATATATATATGTTTATATATTTTCCAAGTCTGACATCATAATTTTTGCTAATCTGACAATAAAAAACAACAAATGTTATACAGGATGCGCTGCCTCCCGAAGAGCTGGGGGCGTGTGTGAGCAGTAGGGGTGCTTGTCACTGCCGTCCTTCCACTGAGGAAAAGCTAGTGCTTTTGTTTTGTTGTTGTTTTTTCAGAAAATCAAACGCCTTCAATACATTTTAATCTTCCGATTGAAGAATGAAAGAGTTTGAGTGCCAAGATGCGGGATTATATACCCAAACTCACCCGAATGTGATCAGACTTTTACAACAAAGCGGCATGCGCTTCCAATGGAAATAAAAATGGAAAAAGAAATCGGTAATTGGGTCTTTGAAGAGAATTATTCTTCTGTTGTTTCGGGTTATCCCCTTAATGGGCAACTTGTGTTGACATGAAAAACCCCAAAGGCCTCACCATCCATGAACCTCACCTGGTGTTTGCATGTTAGGGTAATCAAGGACCCTAATGGGAACGGGCTGCACAGAAGATGGATGGATGTTGCTGTGTTCTTGCAGGGCTGTGAAGGTGCACTTTGTACACCATAGTTAAACCCACTGACATGTTTCAGTGAAGGACTGTTCTTTTCAAGCCCCCAAGTGTATTTGCTTAATAAGGAGCTGCACCACAGACGCTGCGCGTGCACGTGTGTGTGTGTGTGCGTGCCACACGTGGGCACATGCACGTGTGTGCGCTGGCTTGTTTTCATCATTAAATATGAGGGTCATAGTTAGGGGTCCTTCCTGTCCTCAGGCGCAGCCCTTTGCTATGTTTATTGTCGGCAATGCAGGAACTGTCAAGTCTAATCGAGAACTATCGGCTGAATGTTTCTGGGGCATTTAATAGCATCAAGGCTCTTAAATAAAATAATTAAAAGCAAGATTCTTTTTGTCTTTTTTTTTTCTACTGCCCCACTCCATGTATTTTGCTGTAACCTTTGATGACCTGCTTACAAAACATCGCCTTTGTCAGCCGCGGGATGAGCTGCTCCCGTTTGCTTCTCAAGGGGGAGGGGAGTTCAAAGCGGGGTCGCGGGGATGGGTGGGATCTTCGGAGAGTAGCTGAACTTGACGGTCAAGTACAGACATCTCAGAGGGTTGCGTGTGATTTGTGATACCGATGGATCTCCGGGGTTGACAAAGTCCAGAACCTGGAGTTGGAGAAGTGAATTGGGGGGGGTTGATGCTGGGAGGAGTGATTCCCGTCTTGGTACGCAGACGGTGACGCTGCACTCGAGAACCTTCATTACCTACTTTGACTTGCACCCCTCGGTGACATCATCCGTAAACAGTCCTCTGCCAAATGTCTGTATTTGTGTCACCTCCGCGACGCTTAAGTCACGTTGACTTAGCCTTCCTTCCTCAATCGCGGCTTCCCCTTTTACACAAGCGATCACGGCTTTATCCGCTGTAATGATGCCGTGGAGGTGCTGCTGAAGCTCCCCCACCCCAATCGCAGTGCAGAGGTCTGCCAGCCCTTCCAGCTAATACTCCGCAAATCCACTAATCCAGACGCCTTTAAGAGATCTCAACAGCAGTCGGATGGAATCATTAAGAGCCGGAATAATTAGCTCGGGATCTTCAGACGGGGGCTGATTCGAATTGATGAGTTTGTGTGAATGTGTGTGTGGTCTGGCAAAGTTCACGCTCTGCTGGGCCTAAACTCGATTTGAGGAGCAATGGAGGATGCGCTGATCATTGTCCCCTTGAAGGTTGAATGGCTGATTTCGCCTGGTTTCCCTTACTGGGAGTCTTCCTGCTCTGTTGCTTGAGGTGAGAAGGCTTCCATACTGGTGCAGGAAGACTTGAGCCAACCAAATCTACCCTTAATTGGAGGGCGGGGGGGTGCCGCAGAAGCAGGTGTTGCGTTGGCTTATGGCAGCTGGCAAACACGTACCTCAGCATTGGATTGCTCTAAAGTGCTGTGGTGAGCAGCCAGCAGGGGGGCAGCCTGGAGTAGTGACAGGCGTGTCAAACGGGATGCCTTAAAGCTCAAGAAGGAGTACCTTTTTTTGCGCAGTATCCCAAACCTGGCTGCTGCCATCACTCACCCCCGCTCCACCCCTGAACTGGGAATTTGAAAACCATCAATACAAGGATGCGAGTAAAAAACTGTCACCATCAAAACATTTAATGTGCAGTCAGTGTGTTCAATCCCAGTCTAAAAGCACGTTAACCAGTCTGAAATCTATTCCCACCGATGGTCGCGAGATCATCGATATATAGCCTTATTTATCTGGATCTAATGCAAACGAATGTGCATAAAGTAGGATCCATCCATTTTCTATGCCGCTTATCCTCATCAGGGTCGTGGGTAGGCTGGAGCCTATCCCAGCTGGCTTTGGGCGAGAGGCGGGGTACACCCTGGACTGGTCGCCAGCCAATCGCAGGGCACATAAACAAACATTCACACTCTAATGGACAATTCAAAGTAGCCAATGAAGCTAACGTGCATGTTTTTGGAATGTGGGAGGAAACCGGAGTACCCGGAAAAAGCCCACGCACGCACACACGGGGAGAACATGCAAACTCCACACAGAGATGCCCAACGGAGATTCCAACCCTGAACCCTCCTGACTGTGAGGCCAACACGCTACCCACTTAGCCAGCGTGCTAAGATTCAATATAAATACATAACAGAATATTGTAGTGAGACTATTGAAACCCTATTTTTGACTTTTTAAATATGTTTTTTTACCATTATTAGAGCCCCGAAGACACCCGTAGAGTCACCTTTACACTCCTCTTTGTTTACACGATCACTGCAGGGACGTGGGTGAGCTGGTTAGCTTCTAATATTTTGATTATACACTTGCAAAAGGTTTTTAATTGGAGTGGGGAAAAAACATACCACTTCCACACAGAATGGGAGAAGGGTTTTTTTTTCCACTCTATCGTGTCGGACATGCTATGGCTGACTACATGCAGTGTTCAGGTATTGTAATCACTGTCACATCTCATCAATGTTATGTGTCACCCCTGATGCCTAACGACCAGAACACTACATACGACTTTCAATGTTTTTCACCAATAATCCACCATGAAACAGCGTTTATTAGTTATTAATTTTTGAAAAACACAATAGAGTAGCATGTTGGCCTCACAGTCAGGAGGGTCTGGGTTCGAATCCCCGATGGGCATCTCTGTGTGGAGTTTGCATGTTCTCCCCGTGCGTGTGTGGGTTTTCTCCGGGTACTCCGCTTTCCTCCCACATTCCAAAACATGCATGTTAGCTTCATTGGCCGCTCTAAATTGTCCATTAGAGTGTGAATGTTTGTTTGTCTATATGTGCCCTGCGATTGACTGGCCACCAGTCCAGCGTGTACCCCGCCTCCCGCCCAAAGCCAGCTGGGATAGGCTCCAGCATGCCTGCGACCCTGATGAGGATAAGCGGCATAGAAAATGGATGGATGAACACCGTAGTTAGCTCAGGGTTCTTTGTGCTGTGCAGAGAAGCTGTAGAAAGAAATGATAACAGAGACAAAGGGAATGTTTGTAGGTATAAAAAAAAACACCTTAAGAAGGTTAGACGGTAAACAGCAGCGAAGGAGGTAATGAGAGGGAAACAGGGAGCGTCCAACAGGCCTGAATATGTCCACTTCTCGATGATTTACTTTCCGGATCCGCGTCACGGGCCCTCCCTGGGCTGTCAGCGGTGCCTAATTCTGTTGTTTAATTCCTCTTCTTGACTGGGACTCGGTGAGGAAAGACAACAAGCAGCCACGTGAAGGAAGAGGCTGAAATTGCAAACTCCACTGACTGTGGGGTACTTTGGGTTTTGTCTACATGTACAAATTCGGAGTGACATATGGGGAATTTTCTTTCCCCCTTTCTCGTTTCGCCCCTCACTGAAGAAGAGTGCGTGAGCGAGAGCGCGAGAGGAGGGGCAGATTTCCGAGGCTATGCAGCATTTGCCACGCGGCGTAGGGTTGTTGATGCGAGCCATGTTGAGGATGATGGAGCTGAGAGGCTTAACTAATTTTGGAAAGAGAGAGCAGGAGGAGGGGATTTGGGGTCTTTTGTTACTGTCTGTTTGATCTGGGAATTTGGTGGGGGGGGGGGGATGGCCCAGAGATGTCATGAAAGTGGGAGAATTACGGCTCGGGTCCCTCACTCTTCTTATTAATCAAACTTAAGTAGCACAGGAAGTCTAATGCACGCTCAAGTCAAAGCGACCGCGCACACACACACTCTTGTTAACAAGCACTACCTGAATCTAGATGAACCCTGATGGGTAATTGCTAATTAGTCCCCAGGAAAGTGTAGCTAAACTGATCAAATGACTTGACTCGTCCACTTTGAAGCTCTGTGTGCAGATGGAATGCGCTCGTTCAACAGAAGGACCCGTTTCCATGAAACCCGGGAAAAGGGCAAGGTGGGTGGGGTTCCTTTCTCATCTTGCCTTGAGGGCGTGATCAAAGAACACTTGAGTTAAACCTTTTCATGGGTGAACTTAAGCCCGTCCTGCAGGTGTTTGCGTCTAGAATACGGCTCTGCATTTAGCTCGCTCTTTGGTCCCGCTTTGATGATTGTCCCAAAAGACAGGACGTCCTCGGCTTCCAAGTGTGTAAACCTGGTACCTGGGGGGGGGGCGGGGGGTTCGTGGAAAGGAGGTGAAGACGATAACCACCACTCATCGGGGGCGAAGCGCCGTGGAGATACTAAACGGGTTCAATCAGTGTCTGTTCCGGACTACTGGTGGCCTTCCAGGTACAGTACCGCGGTACTGTTACACTCACAGTTTTTCAAAATAAATCAATAAATGGCTGCTGTTTTGGGGCCCTATTGTTAGTACCAAAAACACAGGTTGACCAGTACCGTCCCGGCAGCTCCCGTGTGGACTCCCTCATAAGACCTACGCGCATGGTCACTTCCTGTCTTCCCCGGCCTCTGCAAACACGGATCTGCAATCGGGTGTTGACTTAGCAAACTGGGCGGGTCCTTCATTTGTCTTTTGTCGCCGCAAGGCATGCGGGAAACGCAAAAAGAATATGTCCGCATTTATTTCTAAGATTTGGTTGGAGCGCCTTTGGCTTGGATTACGGCACAAGTTCGCTGGGGCGTTGTTTACATGAGCAACGTCACAAGATTGATTTCCATCCGATTTTTCACCAGGCTCTTGCACTGATGACGGTAGAGTCTGCAGCACATCCCAAAGATTCTTGATGGGGTTAAGGTCTGGACTCCATGTCTCATGGTCCCTGAACCGCTCTTTCACAAATCCTGGCATCGTCACCTCGCAATATATCTGTGCCATCAGGAAAAATGGAAAACCTGCTCATTGCGTACATCTAGGTAGTCAGCTGACCTCATTCTTGGAGCACAACATGCTTTTGGCCAGGCAGGGTATTTTTGGATTGTTGATTGTCTTTATACTTCCGCATGTGTACCCTTTGAACTGTGGCGCTGGGGATCCAATAATGTGGAGAAATGTGTAAACAAGCAAAGCTGGTGCGTGGAGCACATCGGTACTCGCCGTATTGTATGACCACCAAAACAATGCACGAGAACCCGGGCTGAGTTTTGGCTAAAATGTTCGTTGCAAACCAAATCATATGGAAAACGGGGTGTTCCAAAATGGAGGTTGCTATACTGTTTTTATCCTTGTATAAAAAGTTGACGTACTGACTTTAATGTATTCTTCTTGCTGTGTGTGTGTGTGTGTGTGTGTGTGTGTGTGTGTGTGTGTGTGTGCGTGTGTGTGTGTGCGTGTTTTCCCACTCATTTAGAGCTGTCCCCTCCCAACCATCCATCACCCGCCCCCCCTCCTCCCTTCTTCTCCCGCTACCTGAGGAGCTGTCAGTCCAGATCGCCGCGCTGTCAGTTCAGCCTGTCAGACTGAGGGACGTGTTCTGATCGGCCGTGGACCCTGATAGACCTGTCAGGTGGGATGACAGCCACAAGTGAAGGCGCGCACAGACAGGTACATGTAATGTGACAACACTCTTTCATCTCCACCGCCCCCCCCCCTCCCGAATAGTACGCATCCTCCGCACGTTGGAAGTTTGCTGATGACTTGGGGGGAACTTTTCATCAGAGAAGATGCGCTGAGGTCAGCATCCGACCGATTTGAAGGCGGGGGTGCCCAAGACTCCTAAATGCGTGATACCGCTTCAAAGGGCAAATCGCTACATTTAGACCTTAACGTTGTTTTTAAGAGAACCGCAGTGGCAACAAATAAAACTATACAAAGTATTTTTATTTGACACGACGCAGGTACTTTTGCAAACGCTTACGTAAACATGACGCTTTGAACTGGTGAGCCTTTTCCCACAAACTGAAACAAAAACTAACAATGGAAAAAGTTACAATAGCAACGCTGCTCCTTGTCATTTTCCTGCATGTGTAGTTCTATGCCGAGCGATGCATTCGGTGCACGTGTGGGACTTGACCGGCCACAATTTGTTGTGGGGCTGACTCTGTGAGGGCCACTATTGTTCAAACAACATCATGATAATAACAAAACATACCGTCATAATTTTCCGTTTACCCCGGCTAGGATTCAAACCGCAGCCCCCTGTGCCAGGTTCTGTTGTTTCCCACTGCTTAAAAAACCCTTACATTGTGCATACTGTAAGTGTTAAGTACCGTACTGTTCCTTATTGGCTGAAGTGCAGCAGAGTTCCAAGCCGTCCTGCCATAGCTCCCTGTCTCTTTACCCCAAGGAGTCGGGTTGCATTGTGGAGGGGTTTATGCAGCGCTCAGACCTGCATCACATGGCGGATACTATATTACGGCCAAGATGTTGACGTAATATTCGACACTACTCACGGGGTTTCGGTAATGTTCGTTGAGACACACAAGCATCAGACCCCGGTCACCAGAACAACAGGCTTTTATTGCAGGTTTGAATTGAACACAGCAGGCAGAATAATCTCTCTACTCAACACCTCTTGCACAGTTTCTAAGGTTTTTTCCGCCGGTGTATTGCCGGTAAATTGACCTCTCATCGGCCGTCCGATTTTTAAAAATATGTCAAAATGTCAGATATCGGCCCGACCGATTATTAAGTCTTAATGCTTGACAGACGACAGCGATGTCTAACACAAATGATACAAATAACATTGGGAGATACCAAAACTCAGTCCCGCTGGTAAGACTTGACCTCTACCTGCCATACCCCGGAGGAGTATGGGTAAAAATACAAAAAGAGGCCCAAACAACAGGATTGTGGTGGCAAGTGGGATTTAAAAAATGCAATGTTGGGGGCAGGAGGACAAGAAGGGGAGTCAGGGGGAGGGCCCTCGGTGGTGGTAGGTGGGGGGGTGGGGAGCTGGCTCGTGCCAAGTGACACAAACGCCCCTTGGCAGCCTAATTAAATTTTCCACTTTTCCACACTCACATTAAGCGTCCATCGAGCTGGAAGGAATGGACGCAGCGAGGGAGTCGACCCCACCAAGACGATCTTTCACCGCCATTAAATGGCATCTTGATGTGTGGGATGCCTCTTCATACGTGGACGCTGTATCCGAGCTGCGGTCTTAAAACGGTCACGCTCTTGTAGAAAAAAGCAGAATGACCATGTTTCTGTTTGGCTACTTCCTTGTTCACGCATAGCGGCAGGCAGGCAGGTAAAATTACATTTGGAGCGGTGCAATCCTGCTAGCTGTATCCATCCTGCCATGTTCTGTTTAAAAACCGCTGCAAAACAAGGTCAAGACCCAACAGATTGAATATGTGATTTACTTCCTTGTAGTGCGATTGAGTTCTGAGTACTATGTACTTGAGTACTGTGGTGAGACCAGCGGTGTTGTTTGGTTTAGAGACAGTGCCGCTGAGGAAAAGACAGGAGGCAGAGCTGGAGGTAGCAGAAATGAAGATGCCGAGGTTCTCTTTGGGTGTGACCGGGATGGACAGGATCAGGAATGAGCACATCGGAGGGACAGCACATGTTAGATAAAGTCAGACTGAGATGGTTGGGACATGTCCAGAGGAGAGAGAGAGGATATGTTGGTAGAAGGAGTTTTGGATTGCCAGGCAGGAGGCCTCGAGGAAGAGCAAAGAGGAGGTTTATGGATGTAGGGAAAGAGGACATGAAGGTAGTTGGATGGGTACAGAAGACAGGGTTAGATGCAGGCAAAGGAAAAGAAGAAGTAATGCGTTTGAGTTCAAGGTGCATCTCGGGTGCTTCCTTCTCTGGAGTCGTTGCATCGCATCAGTGGTTCCCAAACTTTTCACATTTGACCTGGAGCCAGGTACCCCCCACCCCTGCACACTTAAAAACAAAAATCCTTTTCATCTTAACTTACTTGAAATATTTAGCATCATTTTTAGAGAAATTCTGGGTCAAAATGTGTATTTTCCACGATCACATTTTGCTCCGATCAATGGCGAAGTGATCATCTTTTATTCCAGTCTGATGTCGGAATCCTTCCCTTTGGAATGGCTTGAACTGGAGCTTGACTTTTTTGTCAAATACGGTAATAATTAAGCGTGTCCATGGTAGCCCCGCCCCCAACCCCCCTGTCGTAATGCCCAGCCCCCGTAGGGGGGTGCCCCCCCAGTCTGAAAGCCACTGCATTACAAAGTAAGCATGTACTGCAACGTTGGAACAATGTTGTAAATGAAAAGATTTATTTTACTGGTTTTGTTATCATTTTATTATTATAACAAATTCTCCTTTGTCAAACGTCGAGTCCAAAAGTCACAAAAAAGGTTCATCAGGGGTTCAAATTTGTTGTCGTTTGTGTTTTGCTCAACTCCGTGACCTAATTCAACGATGTATCAACGTTCTCTCAATTTCTTGAGCCTGCGGCCCAGTTGCTTCGGTTTGCCTACACCAGTGGTTCTTAAATAGTGGGGCGGGCCCCCTTTTGGGGGGCCGAGAAGTTCTTTCTATGTTAGTGTAAACCTGCTAATATGTCCAAGTTTACTCAACATTTGCCTCTGCAATACACGTCCGTCCAGCCATCCATTTTCTATGCCTCATTGGGGTCGCGGGGATGCTGGAGCCTATCCCAGCAGCCGGGGGGCGGGGGTACACCCTGGACCGGTCGCCAGCCAAACGCAGGGCACACACTTCACAGCTTTCCATTGTGTTGCCTTTTCCTGGTTTCACTTTCAAGTTCAGTTTGTACAGATAAATAAACAAATCACTGTCATAGTATTTCGAATGGACACCAATCCTGGCCCCTGGGGGGAGGTGTGGCAGAAAACAACTGACCTAAATAAAGAGACAAGACAGAACGCTAACTACACTCAGTGTGAACACAAACATGACAGCACGTACGCGGTATGGCAGTAAACGCACATGGGGCGACCATAAGGAACAATAACTATGTCAATTGTAAACATGTGACTCTTCACAAAATAAGTGCCGCAAGGCATGCTGGGAAGCAAATATTGTGTTTGTGTATTTATGTTTTAGAAAGTAATCCCTGTCCGCTTTGTGGTTTCATACGAATGGATAAATCCATGCTGTCATGTGGTTGAATACAGCCTGTTATTTAAAAATGCACATTTAAGCAAAGGTTTTGGTGTTCTTGTTGCCTAAATTAAGCATTTCCAAGCAAACGGTGGTTAAATGAACTTAAATGCGGATACAAGGCATTCGGAAGACACTTTCAAAGGAATATTCTACACTAGACTGGACTAGAGGTGAGACGCACAAGTGCCAGACCTAATGAAAAACAGGCTTTATCTTTGATTGCAGGTTTGAATGATCTCACAACAGGCACAATAAACCCTGTAATATACTGTTACAGCCTGACCCAAGCCAAGCTCAAATTTAACTGTGGACCCTTGACACCACTTCCTGTCGGCCGCCACTCATCCCCCGTAGCCGGACCGGAATTTACAGCAACACACACGAGTCCTATTCATGCCATAAACGCCTTAAGTTCTGTTTTTACGTCTACTGTGTTGTGTAAAGTTGACTATAGGGGTGCTGCTTCCTGACTGTAGGTCTCAAATAATGTTAAAACTGATTTTAGAAGGTCATAAACAGGTTTTGCATGCTCTAACTACAAGAATGTTCTGTCTATAAACAAGGAATCATACTTTGTAGTTCAAGTTCAAGCGTCACGGTCGAGTTTTTTTGTGTAATATTTGATGCGGCGCCGTCTAAACCGGACTGTACCTCCAGCAGCCCCCGGGCCGGCTGATTTTGAGCTCTACAATCATTTCACGGGCAAGCGTTGTCCTCGTCAGCGTAAAACACTCAAAGAGGTTTGATTCTGAGGCGACGCAAGTAGGATGGTAGCACGGGTCCAAAACAACAGACGGATTGTCCGGCAGCACAGCATCACACCCGGCCGGATGCCGAGCACGAAAGGTGACATCTGCAGAGGAGCCGGAACATGACATGATGTTTTCCAGTCCAGCTCTCCGTGTTATCCTTGTAGTATGATTCAGCGTCTCCGGCAGAAGTGTTTTTGGTATATATAAACACTTCCTGGAAAACTTCTTTTGCCGCACCTGAAGTCATGTTATTATGCGCCCGCAGTTGCAGGAACGCTTCAAATAGACTCCACAGGCAACTTCTTGAAACGGCTCTCTAAACGGAAAATGCGCCACCTACGTTTGGGAAGGTGACTTGTGGGTAACGTGGTCCCGGGACCAGACCGCGGCAAAGAAACTGAAAAGGTTTTGTTGAAGTCGGCCGGGTTGGAACTACAAGCTGCGTCGAGCAGCTGATTGTAGTGGAGGAGAACTCGAGCAAAAGTCATTAACATTCCGTGTCCCTGCAGGACAACATGGCCATAAATTAGACGGACAACCTTGTTGACGGTCCCAGATGAACCTGCCCATTGTGTGCGAGCGCCGCGGCTGCAGGAGGACGCGTCATCCGGAAATGCTATCTGTTGTGGGCCAACAACGCGGTAAACAAAACTAAGAAAGCCCAGAACAAACGATGCAAATGATATATGACTTCGATCGTATTCCAGTCAGGCAGATCACTTCCATCCCGCGGAGGCTGTCTCCCTCCAAAAACAAGCCAAATGGAAACTGAAGGGTCCCGTTTGCGTGCACGCTCTGGGCCAGGGGTGGGGGGAGTTTTATTGTGATTTCTTGGCCTGCCGCACAATCTAAAAATACACTTCCAGCTTTAGGAAACCTGCAGAAATTGAAAAGTCATTTGATGAGAAATAAAAGTCTAACAACAAAGGAGGTTGTGGAAAAGGTTTTAGGAAAATTAGGAGAATAAAGTCATAGAGCAGTCACTGAGTGTAAAGTTTATGAAGAGGAAAAAGGTCACCGTTTTACGAGAATATGATTTATTTGAGTAACAAGGTTGCACCATTACGAAGCAAACAAAACAACATCAAGTTGTCATTTTTGGAATATTAGGCTGGGAATAAAGTTAAAAGATTACAATGAAATATATTCTTTTTGTTTTATGCTGTGCAATATTTTTTTGTTCATTTTTTGAAAATATCTGGCGCTTATGGCGCGCTCAGCCCAAAAGCTCCCCAGGCCCTGCTCCGGGTGGTTGCCACCCGAAATTGCTGTTTCCTATCTTCCCACTTTATCTGTTGACCTCTCCCAGCGCATTCGCCGCCGTTTCCCCTTCTCGCTCTCTGAGCCGACTTCCATCCTCCTTTGTCTTGACGCGCGAGTGTGCGTGCGTGTGACACATTTCCCTCCATTGTGCCGCAAATTCGTCCCGTTGTGCCGGCACATGCGCTCAAGAAGACCGCAAAGGAGTTGAACGGAATCTTTTGGGTTAAAAAGAGGCAAAGTCCAACGCTGCAGGACTTTGTGGCGATCCCGTGCAGGCGCAAGACGCGTGTTTACTCCCGCGCGTCACAGAAATACTGTAAGCTACAGCTGAGCTTGACTCAGCTGAGGTCATTAGGTTTATTTTCCCCACACAGCCTGCAAGCAAAGACACATTTTGTTGCCACATGATGACCCTTAATAAGATGTTTCTACCCTCAACCTCCCGGCTCACAATTCCAGGCCTGCCCGGACCAGCACGCACTTCTCACCGTGATCCTTGGTTGGGCACTTCACACCAAATTGTTGGTTTGACTTGACCGCCGTACGGGTTGGTACTTCCTCACACGGGACACGGCGGCTGCAGGGCAGCAACCATGCGAGGCAGGGATTCCTGTGACCGCGGGCACAGGTTACCTTGCCAAGATTCAAGCCGGTGCACGTGCAAGTACACCAATCTGGGGTCTTTCACGAGGCGGGTGCTGCGGGCTGGGATTCAATGTTCTGAAATCAACTGTCAGCCTGCAAACACTGTTAGCACAGATGCTGCAGCCATGTCGCCCAAACTACACAACGTCCGCAGTCTGGACCAAGGAATTTGGTGACGGACTGGGACTGATGGGAAGTTGGTCCGCATCCAAAGATTCCATCACGAACCCTGCTGCCCCAAAATGTTCTCGCAAAGTCCTCAAAATATTGACAAACGGAAGAAATAAGTCGGTCAAGACCAGAAGTTTCTTGGCACCAAAGTCTCAAAGTTATGTTCCCATGGAGCTCCTTCACCAAGAAGCTTGGCGAGAAAGGAATCACTGAAAATACCAGAAAAACCAGTTCACAAAGAAAGAAGGAAAAGTGGGGGACCGTCTTAGACTTGGGAGAATGGGATGTGCTCAGACGGACTCCACTTTAGACGATGACTACCAGAACACCATCCCGACTGTCGCTCATGAAGGTGGAAACTGTTCTGCGTTGGGGATGTTTCCCTGCGAAGACTTCACCGCATTTGAGGGACGACGGATGAACGGTTCCATTTAGCGTAGAATCTTGGATGCCAGAACGCTGAGGACGGCTCGTGAATGGCGATGACCCAAAACATATGTGCGGGGCCACGAGCGAGAGTTTTC
Source organism: Oostethus manadensis (assembly GCA_024372805.1). Taxonomy (NCBI): domain Eukaryota; kingdom Metazoa; phylum Chordata; class Actinopteri; order Syngnathiformes; family Syngnathidae; genus Oostethus; species Oostethus manadensis. Next base: position 1,645,893 of record QODF01000016.1, read on the forward strand.
CGGACCCGGATCTGTAAAGTGAGCAGAAACTTGGATTTGCCTCAAAACCTTGTTAGAAGTTCATGTTCATGTGTTGGTAAGGAAGCGGGGGATGATACTCACTTCCCCCGAAGTCGTCCTTTGCCCCTTGAATTTTACTCTTCGCTACGCTACGAGTGGGTAGCACGTCGGCCTCACAGTCCGGAGATCAGGGTTGGAATCTCCGTTGGGCATCTCTGTGTGGAGTTTGCATGTTCTCCCCGTGCGTGTTTTCTCCGGGTACTCCGCTTTCCTCCCACATTCCAAAAACATGCATGTTAGCTTCATTGGCCGCTCTAAATTGTCCATTAGAGTGTGAATGCTTGTTTGTCTGCCCTGCGAGTGGCTGGCGACCAGTCCAGGGTGTACCCCGCCTCCCACCCAAGGTCAGCCGGGATAGGCTCCAGCATACCCCTGTTGCGGATAAGCGGCATAGAAAATGGATGGATGTCCTATTAGTCAAAAATATGCATATTGAAGACATTTTTACATATTTGGTCGCACTTTCAAGCTTAAAAAGGTCAAAATGAAGTCGAGTAAAATACAAATATAAGGCGTTCAAAGTTGCTGTGAATGATATGTACTATTCCACTCTGACCTTTAGGTGTCACTAATGTTACTGTGATGCAGTGCTTCCCAAATAGTGGGGCGGGACCCCCTTGGTATTGAACAGTCAATGTTGGTGTAAACCTGCCAACACGTCCAAATGTATTTTATTCAACATGCTGTTTGACTCCTGAATACGCTTCACAGCTCTCCATGTTGCATTTTCCTGGTTTCACTTTCAAGTTCAGTTTGTTTTCAGTTTTCGATACCCTCTAGAGAACACATTAGCAGTAACTCACAGAATCGCGAGTCTTATTCACTCGAATGATCTCTACTGTATTTGGTAACACCTGTGTAAAAGTGACCATAGGGGTGTTATTTTATTTTTATAGGACTCTAACGGTAAAACCTGTATTTAGAAGGTTGTAAACGGGTGTTGGATGCTCTAGATGTGAGTGCGGGATCCTACCCTGCGGAAATTCACTTAACACCGTTTGGTCCGGAACTGATTAACCAGGACAAACGAGGGATTGCTGTAATGTTGGTTTAAGATGCTAGAACGTTCTGATCTTTGGAGAGCACATAGTTTGCTGTGGCCATGAAACCGGAAGGAAAATATACAGAGGTATACGCTGGCCAAAACAAAAGGTCATACTCCAATATTTGCTTGCAGCGCCTTTAGCTTTGATTTCGGCACGCGTTGGCTGTGGCGTTGTTTCCATGAACTTCTGCAAGGTCACAAGATGTGTTTCCATCCAGTCTTGCATTCATTTGTCACCAAGATCTTGCATTGATGATGGTAAAGTCTGACGGCCGCGCAAAGCCTTCTCCAGCAGATTCTCAATGGGGTTCAGGTCTGGACTCCATGTGTGAAAATGATTTCTCATGCTCCCAGAACCACTCTTTCCCAATTTGAGCCCGATGAATCCTGGCATTGTCATCTCGGAATGTGCCCGTGCCGTCAGGGAAGAAACAGTCCAATAACCTGCTCATTCCGTACATTCAGGTGGTCAGCTGACCTCATTCTTGGAGCACACAGTGTGGCAGAACCTAGACCTGACCATCTGCAGCAGCTATTGGCTTAGGTAAATCCAGCGGGTGTTTTTTGCTGTTGTTTTTGTCAAGCAACCGGGACATAGCAAGAGTGTTGGCTCAACGACTTGTCCGCACAGCGCCTCCAAGCCAACGGGTGTGTCATGTAAGGAGTGCATCATCTACTTGCTTTCCCAGCGGATTACCACCGGACACGAGTCGGGATGCTCCTGCTTCCCGTGTGGGAATGGACTGGGATGATGAAACCCCACCAAATGCGGCCGACGGCGGGGACGTACAGCGCGTCGTGCGCCGTGTTACCAAGCAGTCTAGACGTGGCGCCGTCCAAACGGGAGCAGGATGTCGCGCCGCCGCTTTGCCTCATGCGTGCCTCAGCGGGACTGCGCTTACTCGGAGGACACGCGGCCAATGAACTCGTACTTTTCTTTGCACAGTCCCGCACTCTGCAGGTCGGGGACGATCAGATTATCCCGGCGTTGTTGTGTTGTCGCCACGGCAACCAGTCCCACGTCCCTGAGGGATGGTGATTTCATTCCCAGGAGCGCTCTTGCCAGTCTGGCATGCAGCCGCTATTTAAAGGGATGTTCTGTCCGCAGTGGGCACCCCGGCGTAAGCGCTCATTAGAATCATATTTTAAAAAGCCCAGCTCGTGCAGAGACGGCGTGGCCAGCCCAACGACACGGGCGAGCCACGAAACAACATGTTAACGGGCCACTAGCACGACAACAAATCCCGCTGTCAGTCACACTGATTGTTCTTTAACCCGCTCCCCGAGTCAGCACTTTGGTGCCCACGTGCGTCCTGCTGGCAGCACCTGAGCTGAGAGATTAGCCACGCCGATCCTGCGGAGATGTTATCCAGGTTAGAGAGGGTTTTACGTTGTGACTGCTGAGCGGAAACGCCGTCGGGCCGGGGGGAGGCGTGGAAGGTGGACAGAAATGCCCATTCAGCGACATTTGAAGCATTTTCCAGTTGATTGTTAAGCAAGACTGTGAGTCACTTCTACGGTAAGTGTTGTAAAATGCTCAACACTTCGTCAGAACCTCGCAGAGAGATAACGGCCGCAAAGAGGAAATGCCCCGAAATCCCACACGCTGCTGTAGTGAGATACGCCTACAGAAGAGTGGAAAGTGTCAGCGTGAATGTGTCCGTACTCGCAGATCCCCGAGCGAATCATTAAAAGCTCAATCTCACGAGATTGAATGAAAATCCCAAAATGTGTCGTCACGTTCTCAGATATTCTCTGAAGCTGGCATTTGTTTTTCTCTCAATAGAATGCAGGTCTTGTCGCATTATTGAAGACAGACTTTCTAATCCAGCCCCACAAGTGGCGAAGAACATACAGGGGTGTGAAAAACTATTTGCCCCCGTCCTGACTTTTTGTCACACTTAAATGTTTGTGCTCATAAAAAGAGTTAACTATTAGTCAAAGAGAACATAATTGAACACAAAATGATGACTGCCAAGACTTTTGGGAAAATATCTTGCGGACTGACGAGACAAAAGTAGAACTTTTTGGAAGGTCCCGTTCCATCTGGCGTAAAAGTAACACAGCATTTCATAGCAACAGTCAAATATGGTGGTGGTAGTGTGATGGTCTGGGCTTGTTTTGCTGCTTCAGGACCTGGAAGGCTTGCTGGGATAGATGGAAGCATGAATTCTACTGTCTAGCAAAAAATCCTGAAGGAGAAGGTCCGGCCATCTGTTGGTCAACTCAAGCTAAAGCCATCTTGGGTGCTGCAGCAGGACAATGACCCAAAACACACCAGCAAATCCACCTCTGAATGGCTGAAGAAAAACCAAATGAAGACGTCGGAGTGGCCTAGTCAAAGTCCTGACCTGAATCCCATGGAGATGCTGTGGCATGACCTTAAGAAGGCGCTTCATGCTAGAAAAGCCTCAAATAAAGCTGAATGACAACAATTCTGCAAAGATGAGTGGGCCAAAATTCCTCCAGAGCGTGTAAAAGACTTGTTGCAAGTTATGGCAAACGTTTGATTGCAGTTATTGCTGCTAAGGGTGCCCAACCCGTTATTAGGTGCAGGGGCAATTACTTTTTCACACAGGGCTGTGTGGGTTTGGATTTTTTCTCCCTAAATCATAAAAACATTCATTTAAAAACTGCATTGTGTTTACTTGTGTTATCTTTGACTAATATTCAAATGTGTTTGATGATCAGAAACATTTTGTGTGACAAACATGCAAAAGAATAAAAAGTCAGGAAGGGGGCAAATAGTTTTGCACACCACTTTACCTGCACCATGTGTGCTCGTAGTTTTGCCAGCAATAGCTCCAAGACGGGTCCTTGAAGGCATCACGAGGTCAGTCAGGCCGGGCTGCTTACGTCACCAGTAGCAGTGGGTCAAGGCCAGGTAAGCCTCTTGCTTACATCGTCCGTGTAGTGAAAACACAGCGAGGGATGAGATGTTCCCTGTGGAGATGATTCCTTACCATGTGTGACGGCGGGACGATGGCGCACGACAGCGGATGAACATCCCGGCCTGACCTTGTAAAACCCCCGAAGGCACCACTTGTCAGGTTCAGCGGCTGTAGTGTCCCGACTTTTTCCAATATGCACTTCATAAAAAATCCGCAGGACCCTCTGAGATGCAGCACAACACATTCCAGGACGCAAGTTGACCTTTTGAACCCTGACCAGGAAAAACATCTTCTCTGCTCAAATACCATACAAACATCAGTTAGGACATTTTGTTAGAAGTTACGTTTTTTAGTAGTTGTTGTTTTCGTTCCCGTATCCACTCGTTTATAATAAAAAGGGGTGTCCAAACTTTTTCAGCGAGGGCCACAAACAAATTTTCTTTTCGGAATATTTGGACTTTATTCCCATAATATTTTTTCTTTATTCCAACTTTTTCCCCAAGCTAATTTTACAAAATTGACAACTTTGTTTTGCTTAATATTTCGACTCTTACAAAATATCACACTTTTGATATTTCAACTCTTTGCTACTAAAAAGAAAAGATTTTTCCTAACATTGTGTTACAAATGTATTCTCGGGTTTTTCTTGTTAGAACTTTTCCTTAATATTTTGACTTTAAATATTGTGGGAAAATACAGCAGTTTTTCCAGTAGTTTTTTTCTGAATGATTTCAACTTTCTTTAAATTATTATTTTTTAACTGTTTCAAAATATTATGACTTTATTGCCATAATATTTTGACTTTTTTTGCATTAAATTATAACTTTTTTTGCAACCTAATTTCCCAGAAAATGACAGCAAAAAATGCCTTTTTCTTGACATTGAGCTACTAGAATGACAGCCTTTCTTTATTGTCCTCTGATTTTTCCATTTTTGCTCTTTTTTTTTTTACTTGTAAAATTATATATTTTGGAACGTGCGAGGGCCACTTAAAAAACAGCCACCGGCCGCAAAAGACCCCCGGGGCCGCACTTTGGGCACCCCTGATCTAAGGGGTCCTATCCTACTCATTTCCTGGGTTTTTTCAATGATTTTGGATCACAGCAGGGTGTTATGCTCAGTTTATTTTATTAAAATACTCCTTTACCCCCAATATTGTTTACATCCGTCTCCTCTTGACCAAACCCTCCTCCTCCTCTTCCTCCTTTGTTGCAATTGGTCGGCAGGGCCGGCCAATGTCCAGCATTTTAAACACACTTGAGTAAGTTTTTATATTATAACGGATTTGTGCGCGTAGGCTAGTGTCCCTTTAAAGTCAAATCGGTGCAAGAAAATTTGATGGGCAGGCATCTTTCCAAAATGTTCCCCCTCATGTGCTTCAAGGATGGAAACAGGATCCACACAGGAACTGTCACAGCGCCATACCGGGCTTCGCCCAAATGATTGCCAATGGGCGCATCTTAAATTATATTAGAACATTAATTGCACCGCAGATTAGATTTCTCCAGCGCATTAGAAGCAAAAACGCCGTCGCCATAGCAACGCCAAATCTGTACCACTGGCAGCTGATTCATGTTAATCGTTAATGAATATCATTTAGCGAAAAATTGATTCAACGTGGCTCTAAAATGAACGCTCAGGGCGCAGAGTGACAAAAATGACATCTTTGGAAAGGTTGACTTATTTGGATCTTTCTCTCTGTGTGTGTGTGTGTGTGTGTGTAGGTCTTTCCAGAAGTACCCCACACACACACACACACACCTCCTCCCTCATGATGATTATTTTCCCTTGCTGCGGAAACTTTTTTGACAACTCTTTCTGGCAAAGACACGCGCGGCAAACAGCTTTAAGGGAGCTAAGCAGAAGCAGAATGTTGATACAGATTAAAATAGGAACCGTAGCGGATTGGATTATACCTAATACGCCATTTCATGTAGCGTAACGTGTCATTTTCTGGGCTGCGTGCCCTCGTTTGTGTCACATGCGTCCGAATTACAATCAGGCCTCTTGTCACAGCGTCATTCCTGCACTTGCACGGGCCGACCACAAGCTTTGTCCCAAATGGACCGATACCGTACAATGCGCGCACAATAAGTCAATGAGCATGAAACATCGCGCTGCTTATCCTAATTGCCGTGCAGGGATGACGCTCGTGGTGCGTTTTCATGTACATCATTCATAAACACGGATGGCAAACGCCACAGGGCTGTGGTGCCCATGACAGAACTTCCATGTTCTGTCATTTTAGTTTAGTGCTAACGATGAGAATCAGAAAATTTACAAAAAAACACGATTTGTAGCCGCACATGTTTATGAACAGTTCCTTGCAAAATAAATGTATCATATAAGACAATGTGAAACGACATTCCCTTATTCACGCTCATTACACACGATAGCAGGAATGCTGGAGCCTATCCCAGGGAGCACACCGATAAAAGAACCGTTCACGTTCCCACCCAGGGACTATTTTGAGCGGGGGTGTCAAACTGGTGCCATGGAGGGCCGAGAGCCTGCAGGTTTTCTTTCCGGCCGGTCGCTACAGCAGCTGATTGTGAGGATCAACACCTCCTTCAGTTCGAGGGAAGGAGCTCATCAAGTGGAGCACCCGCTAATGACTGACCGGCTGCAAAGAAAACCTGCAGTTTCTCGGCCCTCCATGGCACCAGTTTTAGTTTTAGAACACGGGAGGAAACCGAAGTACCTGAAGAAAAGACCATGCACGCTCGGGGAGGAAACGCCACCGTCGCGCATCTCCTGACTGCGTGGCCAACATGCTAACCACTCGGCCAAATTCAAAAGTACACTGATTGGTGAAAAAAAGCCTTGAGGAGAACTGAAAAATATCACAGTTGACATACAGTAGACTTTTTTAATGGATTTATTATTCATATTTTTTTTTCCTTTCATCCATTTTCTATGCCGCTTATCCTCATTGGGGTCGCGGGGGTTGCTGGAGCCTATCCCAGCTGACTTCGGGCGGGAGGCGGGGAACACCCTGGACTGGTCGCCAGTCAATCACGGTATATGATTTATTATGATATGAATATATATGTATATATTTGCTTCCCCAACTAAACTTAATATCAACAATGGCTTACAACTGAATATGTGAGAAATGCGGCGCTCGTGAAGTTGTTGTCTTCTAACTCAAGAGTTTTTTCTCTTTTCGGTGCGTCATGAATATTGAGAAACCCGGCAGCTAAGCACGCGTGTACTGGGATATTCAGCTTTTCCACCTGTAAAGCCCTCAGCTGAAGGAGTATGGTGTTGTGTACGTGCTGGGACAAAGTGCTGGGACCTGCTGAAGACACCAAAGAGAAAGCGTTTGCTACCGTTAATCATGGCAGGCTTTGGGGGATTTAACTTCAACCCCCCCCCAGGCAGAGAATAGCGCTGCTGGATGCTAGGCAGATCCAGCTGTAGTGATTGTCATGGCGTTAGCACGTAGCACTGGTGCTACTCGTTTCATCGACCAGTCACAGTTCCTAGCGATGTCGTCGGGTCTAAACCGAGAAGCAGCATCCGCTGCTTGTCACCGTGTCGCCACAACCGACATGATTTCTAACCCAGCCTGAATGCGTCCCAACTCGCAGGCAATGCAGCAGCGGCAGCTTCAGTTACCTCTGCGTGGTCAAAGTGAGGTGCTGTGTCACTACCCCAGGAAAGTAGTTATTTGGTGTTAACTCGTGCAATAGCAAGGAGTTTGTGGCTTGGTAACCATGCAGGCCAAGTAAATGGAACACCGTTGGCGTTGTTTGAATGAGGTTTTTTTATACTTGAAATAGACCAATCCTCATCTGTCCTCACGCTAGCTGTTCTCGCTGCAGGACGTGCAGTCTCACGTGAGGATCATGATGGGCAAAATTCCTAAGAAGTGCAGATTTCCCTTAACGGAGAAGCAACGACGCGCAGTAATTTTTAACTTTTTTTTTTTTTTGCGCTGAACAGGAAGTCACCGCGTGCACAATTTATGCTTTGTAGGAGTTTCTACCTTCACGTAATAACAACTTCCATCCGTTTTCTACCGCTTCTCCTCATTAGGGTGGCGGGTGTGCTGGAGCCTATCCCAGCTGACTTTGGGCGGGAAGCGGGGTACACCCTGGACTGGTCCCCAGCCAACCGCAGGGCCCACAACAACTTTTTTAGGATCTTATCATCTTTGAAGTGCACACAAGACTTCTGTATTTGCTGTGGGACCTTTTGGGGCGGCTCAGTGCCACTGATGTTTGGACCCGTCCCGAACAATTCGTGCGCGCATGCAGCTGTTTTGTTTAGAGGTGACGTCACATGTGTGCCTCGGCTCACTGAAGGCCGGGAAACACTGCCAGGGTGGATCGAAACGTTCCGTGGAATTTTGCGAACCGGTTCCGGGTCGTGCTGTGACTGCGCGTCCGGAAAGCGGCGGTGCGCAACGGGGAGGGAATCCCTCCAGTGCGCGCTTCTTTTTTTTACCCAAGGAAACCCGCGCGGCGCGCTTTCTGACGCAACTGCCCATTTTAGGAAACCTGCGTCAGTGGACCGAACAAGCCACGAAGGCAGCTCTGACGTCCGGAACCGAACCAGAAGTGCTCTGTTTGCGTTGTTGCGTCCACGCCGCTCTCATCCGCCGGGAAAAGCAAACACGCGCCGTTTTTCTCCCGCCCCCTCCCCGGTCGCGGGAAAGGGCGACGCCCATGCGTGACGTCAGCGCTTTCGTCGGCGTTGAAAAGCAGCCGCACTTGCAAGATAGTGCCATTGAGGTGAGTCATCTCCAGGAAGAAGCGCGCTTCCGAGAGAAGGGAAACAGCCGAGTGTGCCGTGAACGCCGCACGTACCAGCAAGGAAAGTGGAAATTACTGCGAAGGTACCCCTGCGTGGATTTCCACTTGCCGGTCCAGTCGGCGCACCTTGCCCCTGATTACAAGAAACACTCAATCCCAAGACTTTTTTGTTTTTTTGGACTCTCTTCCGGAGCGGCGTCGCGCGAGATCGGGGATTTTATTGCAGGTTTTGTCTGTGCCTTTTCCACACGAGCGGCGCGGATCTTCTTCTTTCCCGGATCATGTACCAGGACTACTCCGGGAATTACGACACCTCGTCCCGCGGCAGCAGCGCCTCTCCGGCCCAGCCCGAGTCCTTCACCAGCGGCAGCAGCACCATCGGCAGCCCCGTTTCTACCTCAACCTACCAGGTAACAAAATAGGCGTGGAAGCCCGCGCGGGATGCACGTTGGCGCACGGAAATAGCAACCAAACGTCCGATTCTGGCGCTATAAGGTGAGAGTATTTGCGCAAAGAGCGCCCGGCCGGAGTCTGTCCTGTAGATGATTTTTTTAAAGCGGCGCAGCAACAGGTAGAGCTCCACTCCTTGGCGTGCGTCCTTCCCAGCCACGAACATCACCACCAGCAGCAGATACGCTGCAGGGACGCGTCGCTCCCGGTGGGCTGGGGGGTGGAGAAGTTGCGTTATACTTCTCCTGCCTCCCAAAGTGTGTGGCTGCTTGTCACTTCCCGGTTTACTGGAAGTGATTTCACACGCACCGGACTAATCCCGCACACGGTGACTCACAGGATAAACAGCAAAGCCAAAAAAACAAAACATCACAGGACTGCCGGGATGTCCGACGGAAGGTTGGGAATAACTGGAATGGGAGGACGTGCGTAAAGAACCCCTTGAAAGGCTGGGGCTTCCACGCCAGCACGTACCGGAAGGCTGATAATCGGTGTCCCGCTCAACTCCCACTCAGTCATGGCGGAAAGCCTCTTTTCTTCTGTCACTCACACCTGTCCTCCCTCGCGTGTTTTCCAGAAGTACAGGGTGGACATGCCCGGCTCCAACAGTGCCTTCATCCCCACCATCAATGCAATCACAACAAGCCAAGACCTGCAGTGGATGGTGCAGCCCACAGTCATCACGTCCATGTCCAACCCGTACTCGCGCTCCCACCCGTACGGCCATCACCTGAGCAACGGCCAGGGGCTGCTGGGACACAACCCTCTGGCCCGGCCCGGGGTCATCCGCTCCATCGGGGACGCCAGGGGCCGGCGCAAGAGGGATGAGCAGGTGAGGGATTAGCGTCCAAAAAAAAGTCCTATAAAATGTCATATACTTGAACTGTAATATAATAATAATAATAATTAAATGTCCACCTCATGAAGAAAGAAGCAGAGTAAACTGCGTGTTCATTGGCATGCGCGTACATTCATTCCTTCCTGTTTCCCCTCAGCTAACCCCCGAGGAAGAAGAGAAACGGCGGGTGAGGCGCGAGAGGAACAAGTTAGCCGCCGCCAAGTGCCGCAACCGCAGACGGGAGCTAACAGAGATGTTGCAAGGGGTGAGTAGAACCCAAAGTGCCGGGGATAGGACCCTGAGTTGCTCCTAGTTTGGGCGAGGGCGGCCGGGGAGAGATGGGAGATCTGGTTGTGTGCACTTGTCTGCAGACAAGAAGGTGATGAAAGTGTTAGTGAGGGAACGCCACTCCTTCAGATGCAAGCTGGCAATACAGGTTTGTCCCGGGACATGGCTGGCGAGGAGCGATCGGGAGGCGCAGACACCCGAATCGACACGTGTTGAATGAGCTCCGGCCTGCCAAGACCTCCGGGCCTCCCGGGGGACTAAGAGCTACGTCTGCAAATGGCTGCGCAGCACAACACAAAACAGCAGCGCGACGAGCATTTTGGGGAATTCCAAATAAGGGCATGCCGTGTCTTAGCAACACACGGCCTCCTCCTATTGCACACCGACAACTTCCTCATACCTTTGCCCGTGAGTCAAAGTGGTCAGACGGCGCGTCAGCTTATCTGCCGGTCTGTCTTGCACGGGGGACATGGTAATGTTAGAATGGTGTGCATTATGCTCACGCACACACACACACACACACACACCCATGGTGCACACTTATTAGGTCCTTAAGATTACACGAATTGAGCACCAAAGACTAAAACCATGTAGTGGAAGTGGTAATCACAAGGCCTGTGGTGCTGTTTGGGCAACAGTGCCCTCTTTTGGCAACAATGCTGGAGAATCTTACGTTTTCTTATATGTTATTAAATTGCTATTCTTTTACCTATTACTGTGCTTTTTTAGTATTGTGTTTTATTATTATTGTGCTATTTTTAACTTACATTTAATCAGTATTCATTTTGGGAGAGGATTATTTGCTTAGTTATAAAAACATTATATTATATTATAATTATATATGTTATTATATAAACATATTATTATTTATATTACTTGTTTAATTCTTACTCATGGCTAATTTTTATTACATTTTTACTATGACTATTTCAGTTATTATTGTACTTTTTAATATTGTAGTATTGCATTGTATTATTATTGTACTATTTTTACCTTAAATGGAATCTATATTTATTTTGGAAGGTGATTACTTAATTATAAAAATACTCAAGACTCCCTTTATATATTTTGAAGTTATTATTTATATTACTCTTTTAATTATTGCTGAACTCCATGTACTAATGGCTGCTTTTTTATTTTACATTTTTATTATTACTATTTTACTTTTTTTAAAGAATCTATCCAGCAACCCCGCGACCCTAATGAGGATAAGCGGTATAGAAAATGAATGAATGTGTTATTGTATTTTATTATGATTGTACTATTTAATATATATTTATTTTAGAACATGATTACTTTTTTTTGTTATAAAACTATGCATATATCGTTTTTAAAAACAATGGTTTAATAATAGTGCCCAGCGATTGACTGGCGACCAGTCCAGGGTGTACCCCGCCTTTCGCCCAAAGCCAGCTGGGATAGGCTCCAGCATCCCCGCGACCCTAATGAGGATAAGCGGCATAAAAAATGAATGGATGGATATTTTATTTAGGTATTATTGTTTTAATCATAACGTGAAAATGTAGGCGTTTTTGTGAGGTGGGTGTTTAAATCCGTGCAATTTGATCCAAATCAGGATCGTTTGGAATTGCCTGATTAGGGAAAATCAAATAAAGGTGTGTTTTGTTAGCTTGTAAACGTTGTTTTATATATTTAATTATTTTATGTATTAAATGTCCATCCATCCATCTTCTATGCTGCTTATACCATTAGGGCTGTGTAATAAACTACGTATTAAATTTATTGAAATGTATTAAGTTGTTTATGTATTAAACTGTAAAAAAAAAATATAGAGAGAATTTGAAATAAATTGGGGAAAAAAAAGTCTCAAACACGTAACCCCGATGTTGTTTTAGTTGTGTCTCGTCAGCTTGAAACTGTTGCATGATGATGTTTTCCTGTTTTAATACTTTATTATTTTTTTTTAATTGTTACATTATTATTTTAATTGCGCCCACGTAACTCCAATGCAGAAAAATATGATAACATATGTTCTATCCACCTTTTTAAGGAATATTTGCACCAAAATTTGATGCAGTCCTGCATGGCATTTTAGGATTTCACCAAAACCAACAACTTTGTTTCCTTACTTTTGTGTGCTCAGGAGACGGAGAAACTGGAGGAGGAGAAAGCCGACTTGCAGAAGGAGATCGAAAGCCTCCAGAAGGAGAAGGACAAGCTGGAGTTCATGCTGGTGGCCCATAACCCCGTGTGCAAGCTGCCCACCGAGGATCGCCATCAACCTCCGGCGCACCAGCAGCACCAGCAGCAGTGCGCTCCCCTGCCTTTGACCATGCGCCCCAGCATGGCCACCCGGGCCCACATGAACCACGTGGTGGTGAAGCAGGAACCGGAGGACATGGAAGCGGTGGTCGGCAAACCCCAGCATTCCGTCATCAAGCCCATCTGCCTGGGCGGGGGTTGCATCAGCGGCGGGATGTACTGTGCAGACGGAGACAGCCTCAACACCCCGGTGGTGGCAGCGTCCACGCCGGCCGCCATGCCCAACCCCGCGAACCTCATCTTCACCTACCCGAGCATGCTGGAGCCCGAGAGCCCCTCGCCCTCCTCCGAGTCGTGCTCCAAGGCCCACCGGCGCAGCAGCAGCAGCGGCGACCAGTCGTCGGACTCCCTCAACTCGCCCACGCTCCTGGCCCTGTAAGGCGTCGCAGAGGAAAACACTGTGGCCGAAGGCGAGCTCGGGGATCAGAACCCAAAGCACATTCAGAGAGTCCAGACCAAGCTGACCATGTGAGCCATTCCCCCGTTTTGAGCAGGGAGACCCCACAAGGGCTACGCTGCGTGTTTCTTCTCGTCCTGCTTTCCAGTCTGACTCGTGCGTGCAGCAATCCTCACAAACCTGTCAGCTCTTGCTGTGTCGACTTGTTTACTCAAGACCCTTCAAACCCGGCCATTGTGAACTGCGATGGTGATGCAAAACCAGTTCTTCTATATCTGTGTTTTTTTTGAAGAACAAATTCAAAGCCATGAGGCCGCTTGCACTCTGCCAAGACGAATCAGCACCTCGCTAGAAGGAGCGGCGGCATCCGACAGGACGACAGCCGCGGACTTCTTTCCCCACACGAGGACCTCCACTCAACGCTCCAACATTTTCTTTTCCCTCATCTGCCTGTATAAAAGCATCAAATTCACCTCCTATTCCGACTGCGTTAAGACAAAGTGTGTGTGGTTTACATTGATGATGTCAGGGGTACCGCCGGGGAAGAACCTCCCGTGGTGAAGAACACGAGCTTGTGCCATCAATACGGGTTTGTTGGGTTTCTGCCATGAAAGGTTTTACTTTTGTCAACACCAAAACAAAACCAAAAAAAGGTTTCTATGACACTTAAAGTCCTTTACTTTGTCAGTCTTTTGTCTTTGGCAGGAAAAGGAAGGATTTTACCATTAAAAAAAAGCCACTGTGGTCCAGCCAGACTGTCTCCAGCTGCCAATGATGTCAACCCTGTTAGTAATGTCTTTGTAAAGCCGTCATTTTTAGCAAAAAAAAACAAAACATCAAGGTACTCGGTACTGTCACCAGGGGAATCCCAGATGGCTTAAATGAGGAGAATAACTGCAAGTGTCTGACAGTACCGAAGGAGTAAATAATAATAAGACAGCTGGCCTGGGATGAAACTTGGACATCATGAGGGGATTAAATAGTTTGACATTTGTTTGAAAGAAAAAGGGAGTAAGCTTTTAAAGGCAACATTCCGAATGAGTCAAAGTTCAATCGTCAGATATGTTCCTGTTTTTAAATGCAATCTGCTGCTATGTGGGCAACCTGTTTTGCTTTTTTCCCGCGGGCAATATTTGCAAATGCAAGAAAAAGAATTCCGCTTCTTTATGGAAACAAAACAAAAAGAGTCTGATGTGTCCGTATGTTGACATTTTCGGCAGCCCCTCGACACATAGGAAAGCCATCGACGTAGATCTTCTACTGTATATGTCATCTACTGTCTATTACCTATTTTCCCAAATGCTTTAACTGTTCAAAATGATTCAAAATGAATGAAAAAAAAACAGCAATATGTATATAGCAGTGTTTGTTAATTTAAAGAAATCATAATAAAAAGTGATTTTCACCTTGGATGTCGTCTTCATTTGCATTCTTGGTTGTCGCCAGGAAGTGTGCTGAAGTGCATTCGGTTGGCTTTAAAACAAACAATACAATCATTCAAAGTGCCCTGTTTTGTATAATAAAGATACATTCTCAATCACACAAGTTGCAAAGTCCTTCAAAAACATAAATATTTGAGTATATTTTCTGGATTTAAAAACACACAATGGGTCGCTCAGTTGCAATTCGACCTACCACTCAAGTTCAGCACTGTTCGTGTGTGAATGACGACTCATTCACAGCATGGATGTATCGATTTATATTCCTAGGATCCAACTACATCCGTCTGTGTTCGCCGAATTGCCATTCCCGACGACATATATCGATCTAACATCGTCACAAGGGTAATCAATCGATATTAGGGAATAAAGCTTTGGAGTTTAGCTATTTTAATGATAAAGACGACAATCGTTACCCTGGTAACAATTTGATTTGGCGTAAGTCGATTAGTCGTGCCTGTTGACTGGGGTCTAGTAGAAGAGTCCGTGTGGACGGCCTTATACACGCTTGTTAGCTAGATGACTTCTTCCTCTTCAGTCGGATTTATACGGAGTGTCGGACTTTCAAACTCATGGATGGGAGCTTCAGCACAAGATAAAAGGTACGTGGAGACACTAAAGTTATGCTGCTGTGCACGTTTGTGTTCTGGTTGAATGGAGGGGAGGGAGCGTGTCGTTTAGGAGCCACTGTTGTGCTGGCGTGTGTGCCCATGTGTCATAATTAATAAAAAAAAAAACATGTTGATCAAACACCACCTAATAGCGTCTGAATATGTTGGATATTCATTCACTTTAGTATAGTGAGTATTAGTATAGTTGAGTGCGAAATAACTTCTTTAATACTTTGGGTAAAGAAGTGAATGAGGTATTGAATTAAACTTTGTCACGTTTGATCAGATAGAATTAATCACAGACTCGATTTAACTTAGCCTGTTTTTTTATTCATTGTTTTTCAACCTGAAGTGTTGGTTGGACTTTGCATTTGCCACCAGTTGTCGTTTACCTGTTTGCTTATATCCATAATTAATTTGTACCTGATTCCCTAACAAAACGCAACAGAAATGTAGGACACTGGTTGAATTTTTGGCTAAAAAGTCACTGAATCGTTTCAAATTGTATCGCTCTAAACAAACCAATATCGTCCTTGAATTGGACTGGCAACCACAAATCATAATACAAATCCAATCATTGGTAAAACACCCCTAACTGTATACACATTACAACCCCTATAGTACCTTCAAGTACTATTACCCCCATTTGAGAACAACTGATTTATAGCACATATATACATGATTACTGTATATATACATACAATATATATAGATACAAATAAGTAAAGTACACTTCCAGATTTATTGAGTAAACTACAAATGTTTGCATGCTACAGTGTGTAATCCTTGCAAAGTAATTATGGATGAGTAGCAAGGGAAAGCATTATCAGTAAGACTTGTGATCCAAGCTACCAGGAGAAATGCTTCAATCAGATATACCAGAAGTAGTCTCTCCATGTGGGAGAATAAAAGTCAAAAGTGGCCTCATCAGAGCACTGTCAAGTTACCTGCAGTAACCAATTGCCTGCAATCTTACTCGTTTGATTGGTTGTTTCTTTTTGGGCGCGTCTTTGCTGCCATCCAGTGGATATAAGAAAAACTGCAGCACCACCGTTCCTTCTGTACAGCTTTTCTGCCGTCGCTACAGCCTACCATTACAATATGTAATGCGTCCGTTTCCAGTGAAGTTTAAACAGAAACTACCCTTACAACAAACAATAAATCCAGTTTCAGTTGACACTGTGATATATGTGTGGTCTGTCTGTTGTATTCTTCGCGTTTATGCGGACTCGTTTACCTAGAAAGTGCTACTTTCACTTCCGGTTTTGTCCTGCTACTCGAGCCGCAAAGCAATACGATCCGTTCTGCGCATGTGCGTAAAATCATCCACCTCTTTTACGGCATTCACCTACTAGGCACTGCGATTGACTGGCGACCGGTCCAGTTTCTACCAAGGACACTACAATTAAGCAGGACTGACTGCTTTCCATCCGGCTTCAACGGACTTAACTTCCGTAGTATGCCCAGCGTGCGATTGACCGCCAGGATGGTGAACAGAATCCAAAATGTCGCATTGTAAACATGTCCTCGGCACACTGCGCAGCTATTCATTGCTCTGACAGACGGATGTGTCATTTTTCAAGTTCCCCCAAAACAAAGACAGGTATGTGTCATAAAACCTCGTGCATTTATAACACTGGTTGTTGTAAACAAACAGGAGAGGGGGCAAGATGTGAAGTGTATATAACGTGGGACTATTCACAAAATAGCTTAAAGCTCATTTGTTTTTATGTATATACATACAAAAATGTTAATTGTGATCGGTAAATATCATCCTGTACGCACTAAATACACAAGCAAGTGAATACATTGTACACGGTTGTCCGTCTAGCCCCGCCCACCTCTCGTGCTCGCCATCATGGCGGACTTTCCGGTCTATGGCGTACTACACTCTGTTCCATTCATTTGGGTAAAAGTAAGCAGTCCTGTTTCAACTCGCTCATGAAATTACAACACAACCGATCTTTTTTTACTGATGTATTGAAATCAAATAGTTCAATTAATGAGGATTCCCTCAACTAAATGTAATAGTTTGAGGACATACGGCGACGCCAATAAAGAAAGAATTTGAGTTTTAAATGCGGATCGCAACAGCAGCAAAAATAGAACAGAGCGAATCCATCTTTGCACTCGGCTTTATGGTCGTTTATGCTGCCAAATGTCACGACACGTCACGTGACGTCGCAGGCACGTGGAGGAAGTGACGAAAGAGTCGCACGTGCGCACAACCGATTGGGTTTCCGGTACGAATCGGGTAACACGACGCGAGTTTCTCTTGGAAGCTTTGGGTCGGCGGCGGCGGCATGTTACCCGATCCGTTCTGCGCACGTGAAAGGCCTGCATCACTTCCTTCCCTCGTGCTTTGTAGGACTGAGCCTCTGCGACGTCACGTGCCATAACATTCGAACGGAAACAAGCCACGTGCAAAGATGAGTTCGCCCGTGTACCTACAGCTACAGAAATTTCTTCTAAAAGGAGAACTGCCCCCAAGTGATGCAGAGCGCAAAAAGATCAAACGGATGGCGCCCAGTTTCGTCATTGAAGGTAAATAAAAATGTGCAGAAATGAAATTGTCACCTTGTTAAAAAAGCGGGAGGAAATGGATAAGGTGTGTATTATAATGTGTCAGTTATTACAGACACGGGCCGTGCCATTCTTTCACAGGTGTCACAGAGAAGGACTTACAGTGGTATGCAAAAGCTTGGAAACCCCTGATCCTTTTCAAGATTTTCCTTTACAAATCATCAGTTGTTTGGATTGGCACTTTGAGTGAAATATATCACGTAGCGGACAAACGCAGTAATATTTGAGAAGTGAAATGAAGTTTTAAGGATTTACAGAAAGTGTGCAATAATTATTTCAACAAAATTAGGTAGGATTTGGGCACCCCATTAGATAAAGTACATCCACATTTAGTAGCTCGTCCTTTTGCAGAAATACCAACCTCTAAACACTTCCAACGAGGGTCTGGATTCTGGTTGACAGTATCTTGGACCATTCTTCTTTACAAGATAGTCAGGTTTGATGGTTTCCGAGCACGGAGAGCCCGCTTTAAATCAAACCGCAGCTTTTCAATAATATTCAGGGGACTGAGATTCCATTCCAGAATGTTGTACTTGTTCCTCTGCATGAATGCTTTTGTAGAATTTGAGCAGTGTTTAGGTTCGTTGTCTTGTTCAAGTATCCAGCCCTGGGACAACCTCACCTTTGTCACTCATTCTTGAACATTGTTTGCAAGAATCTGCTGATACTGACTGGAATCCATGCGGCCTTCAATTTGAACAAGATTGTCAGTACCGGTACTGGCCACACAGCCCCACAGCATGATGGAGCCACCACCAGGCTTTACTGTGGATAGCGTTGTGTTTGTCTTGGAATGTTGTGTTCTTCATCCGTCATGCACCGCGCCATGTTAGGTCCAAATAACTCTATTTTAGTTTCATCAGTCCACAGCACCATGTTCCAAAATGAAGCCGGCTTGTCCAAATGTGCTTCATCATACCTCAAGCAACTTCGTTTGTGGCATGTCCACGGAAACGGCTTCATCCTTCTACAGCATCTCCTTGTGCAAAGTGGGCTTGAGTTTGACTGTTCTCACCATCCCTCGCCTCTGCTTGTCTAAGATTTTTCTTGGCCTGCCACTCCGGGCCTTAACCAGAACTGTCATTGTGGTCTTTCATTGCCTTACTATGTTCCTCACGGTGGAAACTGACAGCTGGAATTTCTGAGCTAGCTTTTTGTATCCCTTCCCCAAACCATGATGTTGCACAGTCTTTGCTTTCAGGTCATTTGACAGTTGTTTTGAGGCTCCCATGTTGCCTCACTTTGGAGAAGATGCAACTTGCAGTGACTTGCATGACCTGTGTATGCAGGTCAAGGGTCAATGAGCTTACCAAGTGTTGTGTACCATTAATTAGTGCTAAAGTATTCAAATCAATAAAACAACAAGGGTCCCCACATTTTTGCTCCTGCCTAATTTTGTTTAAATAATTATTCCACACTCTTTAGATCCTAAAAAGGTCATTTCACTTGTCCAATATCACTGTGTGTCTGCTATATGACATATTTCACTGAAATTGCTGACGCAAACAACTGATAATTTATAAAAGAACAGTTTGAAAATGATCAGTGGTGCCCAAACGTTTGCATACCACTGTCACAGCCATAAACCCGTTGATCTGCAATGCCAAGTCAATAACCTATCATTTTTATTTCTGTGGTTATTTATGTTTATATTTGTGTGCCATCAATTCTTTCAAACGTTTTTTGTTTCCCTCCTATAACAGACAACAGACTCTTCTACACCGGTCCCTCCAGGCAGCACATGCGTCTCGTTGTGCTTACACTGGACGAGAAGATGTCTGTACTGAAGGAGTGCCACAATAACCCCGCTACTGGAAACCACAGTGGTGCCAGAAGTACCCGAAACAGGGTTATTGCAGGCTTCTACTGGAACACCATCAATTCAGATGTGAACGAATGGGTAAGAACCTCCATGAGTAAAGAGAAAAAGTGAAATCAAGACTCTTGCCTGTATGGTTTGTTTTCAGAAGTTCTCCTCTACCTTCAGGGGCTGGTCTATGTATGTGAGACATTCATGCAGTTTCAAATATATAAGCATTTGTGCTTCAGGTCCAGTCTTGTCATCACTGCCAGATGAAAGACTCGGTAAAAACTGTTCCACCACCACTGCACCCCACCCAGGTACATGTTAAAATGTTTTCTCATAGCAATGGGGTTCTGATGGGGTGAATTTGCATGCAAATAACAAGCTTGCGTGCGGGTAAATGGTGTGAAAATGGAAATATGTGGTCTAGCAGCTAAAACTTTGACATGTTGAGTTGCCGCTACTTGCCACTGAATTGCTTGTCATTGTTTTTCAAAATGTTAAGTTGCTTGAAGGGATAAAATCAGTATTCGGACCTCTTTTGTGACATGCAGGTAAAAGAGCCCTGGGAGGTGCTTAGCCTCAATTTTATTGGACCACTTCCAGAGACAGGTCGAGGGAATACATTTGTCCTGACCATGACTGACTTATACACCATGTGGGTAATTGCAGAACCTCTGAAGTCCAAGACTGCATCTGAGGTGTCTGCAGTCATAATCACAAAAATGTACACATTTGGCATGATTAGAAAAATTATAACAGACCAGGAGAAGGCGTTCGTAAACCAGGTAAGCGTGTGTGTGTGTGTTTTAATTCAGTATATATACACACACAGTATATATTGTATGGAGGCTGAGGCTGATCACTCCTCTGCAGGTCAACGACAGCATTTTCAGCGTGCTGAGAATCAACCACTCCGTCTCAAGCGCCTACCATCCCCAGGCAAACGGACACGTAAGGATCTTTCTCGATGGCTGTCCTTAAGTAGCTTTTGTGAAGTTGTGCGATTTGCATTTGAGTGCTTTCCCGATCTAACAAAACCAAAAGGGCGAGCGGACCAATCAGAAGATCCAGCACACGCTGAGCAAATACGTCAACAGCAACCTCGATGACTGGGACCTCCATCTTGCTGCTGTGGTCTACGGAATCAACACCGGCAAGCAGGTTGTCTTCCATTCACATTGTATTGATGATGAAGCGTGTTTAGTATCACAATCATAGAACTCAAATTAAAAAAAGGGGTTGATTTGTGTGAAATAAAAAGATTAACACGGAGCTTCTTTGTGATCAGCTCTCCACCAGGTATACTCCTTACTTCCTGCTCTTTCACCGACACCCACATCTACCAGCTGTAATGAATGCCTGTCCCATGGAGGATGAATTTCAAGTTGTGGACCCAGAAGAAGTCATTGACCAGAAGGCTAGAGAGTGGACGGTTCTTAATGATCACCCGTATGCAATCCTGGAGCAAAGTGGCTGAAGGATTTGGGCCCTTTCCGGTCCAGTCTGGTCAGCATTTCTTCCACCCAGTCATGTCTGCAAGTAGAAAACCTTGTATATTCATTCATTTTCTATGCCACTAAATCCCCATTAGGGCTGCTGGGCTATGCTGCAGCCTATCCCGGTGGATTTTGTGCGGGAGGCGGGTTACACGGGCGGTGTCCAGCCAATCGTAGGGATCCAAAGTAAGCGGTAGTTTTAAAACAGCAAAAGCGTCTATTTTCTGTGTAGAGACTGACCAATCAGCTTTTTGCTAACACTGAGCTCTGATTTACAGTTGCCAAACTCACCTTGTTGTTTTGCAATATCTGGTTTTGGTTTTGTTGCCCTTGAATTACTCTCACTGCTGTGAAAACAAAAATATAAACGCAGCACTTGTTTTTCCTCCCATTTTTCATGAGCTGAACAAAAAGATGTAAAATTTACAAAGAATACACACAAAATCCTATCTCTCTTAAAAAATTGTTCATAAATCTGCCTAAACCTGTTAGTGGGCATTCATCATTCATGATTCTTAATCTATCTACCTCACAGGTGTGGCATATCACAATATTGCTGACACAGCGTGATTGTTGCACTTAGTTGGCCACAATAAAAGGCCATTTCCAAATATGCAGTTTAACTCTAATGGGGCTGGTGCTGAGGGGTCCAAAGACCAGTATCTGCTGTGACCACAGTTTGCCTCCAATATCGTATACACCAATCCACTGCACACAAGGGTCTCTGTGGGCTGCAATGGTACGGGACCCAGGTGATTGGTTGTTGTGATGGACATACTTTTTCACAGAACTCGACCGATAATAATCATTTGCCGATTGATCGGAGAAGTCCTAATAATGACTATTATCATTTTTTATTTTCTCATTTGTACAAGTTTTCGGTGTACTCTGTAGCGTAGTCAGGGCCAGCGACGCCTTCTCTGCAGACCTAAACTCTAATACTGGTTGCATTAAATTGTTCCCAACAGTTTCTAAGCTGCAGGGTTTTCAGTAGCGTACAATACATTATTTTCCAATCAGATTTGTTTTATTATTGATACACTGTATTGTATAAATGTGATCATGGTGGTATTTAAACGGGGGAATAAGTGGGTTGTCTCCTCTGAAGGCCCAGGTACCAAATGCACCACTCGCCACTTTGTGTACCTAAATAATGCACCGTGTGTGCACGTCACGGTCTACAACTATAGAGGAGGAATCCTGAGCGGCACCCCACATGGTTGTTATTGCCATACAGTCTCTGAATTTAATACTGCACTTCATCATCTGGGTCTTTTTTTCGGATGTTTTGCTTCACACGTATGTTTGTCTCTCGAACAGAACACTCTTCACTTGCATTGTTTTGGTCAGATAAGTACAAGTTATTTTCATAACAAAGAAGTAAACACTTTTTTCAAAAGCGTGATTAGCATGAGTGTGAAGGAACGGATGACTCACGATGGTAATTCTCAGATTTAATAGCACAAAAGTATTTTATGTGATAGTGTCGATTTCAGAAGTATAAAATTACGGAACTGTGAAGTTCCTGCGAAGAGATCATAGATTGAAAAAGAACTGTAACGTACAAAGTGCTGACTCCAGTTACCTCCAGCATCTTGCTTTGGATGTGTCAAGTCTATTCAGTTAAAATGTGTCTGCAAAAAGAACACTTACATATTTTGAGTCTTGTGTGGGTGTTTTGTTCGGGTACAGAGAAAACTGTCGCTAAAGTATGCAATTCTCAAGGTTCAGATCTATGAAAGTCCTCCTTTCCGCCAGTCTTGCTGAGCAGTTTTATGTCAGTAATGGTGATGTCATGACTCACAGCCTTGCACATGTCATAAACAGTCAGAGCTGCTACAGAAACCGCAGTCAAAGCCTCCATTTCCACTCCTGTCCTGCTGGTGGTGCGACACGTTGCCGTGATGACCACAGCGTTCCGCAGGTCATCCAGGTCCAGGATGACCGAGGCGTGCTCTAAAGGGAGCGGGTGGCAGAGCGGGATGAGAGTTGAGGTCTGTTTAGAGCCCATGATGGCGGCCAACTGAGCCACTGCCAGAGCGTCACCCTTAGCCAGCTGGTTGTCCTGCATCAGTCCGAAGGCAATGGGGCCCAAAAGGACGGTGGCTTGGGCTGCGGCTACTCGACGTGTGGGGACTTTACAGCCAACATCTACCATGCTTGTTCGGCCTTGCTCGTCTGTGTGTGTCAGATGTGCTTCTGGGGTAACATCCAGGTGAGGGCCGCTTGCATCACTTTGTGCGATTTTGGGACGAGGGTCTTGACAGGAACTGCCGTGGTGATGTCTCACAGTGTGTTGTGTAAAGTTTATTTTGGCCTTTATTAGTAATTGTCTCTTCCATGTGTCTAAGCACATATTACTATTCTTAGTTTGGGTGGTGGAAATCACAGAGCTAGTTTGATTAACGGGGGAAATTTGACCACCACCAAATTCATACAAGCGCCCTTTTGCATTGATAAAGTGCTCAGTCTTCTGCGGCTTGTCCTTCTTTTCTTTAAGATAGCGACTTCTACTTATTCCAATTAAATTTCTGGAGCAGCAGCTGCGTGCTGGAGCGGTGCAGTCTGGAAGGCACAAAATGTTCAGTACTGTCTTTCCACCTGAAAGACACGGGAGGAGAGAAAAACGATATTTTAGCACGCTGTGTGACAATGCAGAAAGATGTCTGGATTAGTCATGGAGGCCCTTCAGCAAAGAGTCCAGTAATGATAACAATACTAGAGCTGTGGAAGGTCTACCTTTAAATATGCTTAGTGTTATGCTTGTAATTTGCAGTGGCATATAACAGCTCTGCACCATCCTGACACTGGTAAGGATTAAAAACACCTTTCAGTTAGCAGGAATATGTTTATAAAGGCAATATTGTTGGACGTCGTTAAATATTGAAGTAGACTGGTTCGGAGTGTATCCTCGTATGTTCCTATAAAACAAAAACATGTTTTTATTTGTGGGAAAAGTCAAACATTTGTGCGGCGGCACTAGTTTTTTGAGAGTCAGCTTTGTTATATTATACAATTGAAAGACTTTTACGTGTGTGTCAGTTATTCACGTGTTTCTTTGCTACTCGCCGGGGTATCGGAATGTAACCCCATCAATAGTGAAAAGCCACTGGGATTTATTCATGTTGGACAGAAATAAGTTCATGACAGACTCGTGAGTGTTTGTACGTACAGCCACATTGTCACCCACCAATGAGGATCATGGGTCTGTTCTTCATTTGGGAGATGTTCAACATGCCTGAAAAAGAAGAATGGGAGGGAGAGGTTAAATGCAACAACCCCTCCGCCAACACTGCAAAACAGCAGTAATATAAATTCACACACAAGCTTACCTGCATGTTGTTTCTTCTTCCTGCCCACAGCAGCGCCGATGATTTGCAGCAGCTCTTCATCCGACGCTCCGGAGCGTAACACATCCCGGAGGGACACCTCCGAGTTACCAAACAAACACACCTGAAGGCAGACGGGGAGAGGATTGCACAATATGGCAGATGCAACAAAAAACATGCGCAAACACGCAGCCTTACCTTGAGGTTGCCGTCTGCAGTGATGCGTAAGCGGTTACAGGAGCCACAGAAATGATCCGACATGGAGGTGATGAAGCCCACCCGCCCTTTGAAGCCCGGCACTTGGAATGTCTGTGGGAAGAGGCATTGGTGTGTATGTTTGTTTATTATCACGTTTTGGAGGGTTGCTAGGTAACAGGAAAACGCAATGACCTTGGCTGTGTCTGTGTGTCCAGTCTGCAGCATTTCTAGGGCAGGCCACTGCTGCCTGATGTGATCCAACATCTCCTGGTAACTCACCATCTTCTTGAAGTTCCATTTGTTGCCTGCACAAAGAGGCCGTGTAAGTCAGTTTGAGGGAATACAGGGGCTTAGCGCATGTTACCATTGCCTGGGGTAGGATAGGAAAAACACCCACTTATCCAATGGACCTCAGTGGCCGGTAGTGGATGTGGACCCTGGGTCCCGCACTGTCAGCCCTTACGCTATCATGTCACTTTAGTCGCCGTGTGTGCAGCTGATACTTGCTGTATGATTCAACATCACTGATAAGAAACGTCTGACTTCCACTCAAATATTACTTTTATCCTGAACTCTGCATTGAAATGTGTCTTAAGTCAGGATCGTTTTTAGTTTGTTCTGTCTCAGCACCCAAGAAGATAGACTTTCATTCATAGAATATTACGACTTGAATTACTCATGTAGTCTTTAACACAGGGGTGGGAAAGCTATGACTTCTGGCATAAAGGAGCCAAATGTGGCTCCTTTATGACCACATATGAGTCTCAGAAGTTTCTAAACACCATAACATTTATTTATTTTCATTTAGTTTGTTCCTAAAATACATGCAACATATCTTGCTTTACAACAGGGGTGTTGGAAGTGGGATCTATTTTCCCACGGCATAATCTAAAAATACAGTTTAACAAAAAAGAAAACAGCAAAACTTGAAAAATTAGCAGTAATTTTACAAAAATATAAAGTCAAAATATTAGGGGAAAAAGGTTGTAATCAGGAATAACTAAACGTTTTTCTCTTAATATTTTATTTCTGTAATCTGTCAAGAATAACAATAAGGAAAAAATACATAATTTCAGGTGAATAAAGTTGAAATAATAAACATTGTTTTTTGAAGTTGTAATACTAAAACAACAAAGTTGTATTTTTGGAAAATTGGACTGTGGAGAAAGAAATATTACAAGAATAAAGTTAAAATAATATGGGAATAATGATGGTAAGAAAATTAGAGATTTTCTTAGAAGAATGTTGAAAAATGTGGAAAAGTAAAAGAAAAAAACTGTTTTTTCTTCACTAAATATATAATAAAATAAAACACATAAGTGGCATCTCCGGCATCTAGTCCGGATGCCTCCGGGGCGCCTCCCTGGTGAGGTGTTTCGGGCATGCCCAGCCGGGAGAAGGCCACCGGGGAAGACCTAGGAAACGCTGGAGAGACTATGTCTCTCAGCTGCGCTAGGAACGCCTTGATGTCCTCCCAGGGGAGCTGGAAGAGGTCGCCAGAGACCGGGATTTCTGGACTTCCCTACCGAGACTGCTGCCCCCGCGACCCGGAAGAAAATTTAATGGAATATTGCTTTACAACAGGGCTGTTGGAACTGCGGTCCGATTAATTGTTTGTTCTGTGGCATAATCAAAAAATACAGTCTAGAAAAAAGCAAAACTTGAAAAATTAGCAGCAATTTTACAAAATATAAAGTAATCTAATGTAATCTAAAAAAAAAGTTGTAGTTTTTGGAAAGTTAGGTTGTGGAAAAGGTTATAAAATTAGGAGAATAAAGTCATAAGATTACAGGAATTAAAGTAATTATTATAAAGAAACTAAAGCAGAAATTAAACAAAATGCTGTCATTTTATGAGAAGAAACTCAAAATATTAAGAAAAAAAAAATCACAATTTTACAAAGAAACTTGTAATATTATAAGTTAAAAACAGTAACAGAGTTCATTTTTATTTGCTAAATGTTGCAATATTAAGAAACAAACAAAAAAAATGAAGTTGTAATTTTTGGAATATTAGGTTGGGCAAAATTCATATTGGATTATAGTTAATACAGTGGGTATACATTCATAATATTACAATTAAATATATGAATTTTGGTTTTATAATAAAATATTTTATTCTCTGACATTTCCAAGTAACACGTGACATGAATGTGTTAAAAATAACATTCAAAATATAAAACCTTCCCAGCACTTTCCATCCACCCAATTCAGAGACTTATCTTCTAAAATTGTTGGCACACTTTCAGTTGTATTTAATTCAAAAATACAATATGGCTGTCACGAAAATACATGTGGAAATATGCGTGGTTCATGGCTCTCAGCCCGAAAGGTTCTCGACCCCTGCTTTAACTGAATTCATTTTCAACCTTTTCCAGCAGCTTACAGCATGTAAGAATGCACTATTATAATGTACATTACATGCAAATGCACATTATGTACGTGGCATAGCTACAATGATTACTTAATGTGAGGGGGACAAAATTGTTGTTTTTTTTTATTACTAAAGCTTGTACTTTCAAATGTTGCATCCCCAACAAAATTTGTACGCATGGCAGCAACCATGTGCTGCCATTTTCTGTCTACAGCATGTTCATGTTTGGATGACGGCTCAAACCCACACGCTCCTGATTTTTCTTTTTTTCTTCCTAAATGTACAGACTCACCATCAAATGGCATGTATTCAATGAAGCGCACTTCCACCGGCTTCTTCTCTGTAAGAGCTACAAAATCAAGCAGCTCATCTTCATTGAGGCCTCGTATGACCACACAGTTGACCTGCAGCAGGTAACACACGGTAGCATTTTAGGTCACTAATGTGTGGATGCACAGATACCTTGTCAATGTGATAGCAGTATCACAAAATTACACTTTCACGGAGAGCTATTCATTTAAAAACATGTTCATTATTGTATTCTGGAAGTTATAAGGTCTGCGGTCGACTGGCAACCAGTCCAGGGTGTACCCCGCCTCCCGCCCAAAGTCAGCTGGTATAGGCTCCAGCATACCCGCGACCCTAAGTTCAATTTCATAAGGTGGCCAATGTGCAAATCCTCACAATATGGGGCAGAGAAGTTCAATACTTGGAACCAGAATACCTTGACTGGGTTGTAGCCCGTTTCAATGGCCCTATCAATCCCTTCCATGACCTTGTGGAATCCTGTGGGAAAAGACAGAAAATGTTGTTTTAACTGTCGTGGTCTGTCTTTTACATGGACTGTTGAGGGTTGTGTGTTTAGTTCCCACTGTGGCCACGCCCTCTCTGTGCTGAGTGTAACATAGGGTTTTGTCAGCGCGTTTCTCTCCGCTTGCGTCTTGTCCAGGTCTAACTCATTGTCTGGTTAGTCTCGTGGTGCGCCTGCCACCTTCTTATCTGTTTGCTACCTTTTTGTTTTGGACTTTGCTTTTTTTTAAAAAATATTTTTGCTCCAGTTTTCTCCAGTGATGTGACACAAATCAATTCTTGGCTCAATCGGTTCATTTTTCAGTTCTAAAAAAAAGGAAACCGAATGATTCAAACTGTTGCTTTTTCTCTGTGCCATACATTTCTTTCGCTCCATCTGTGTGTTCCTTGCACACGCCCACATTGCTAAACCCTGCAGCCACCTTCCTTCCTCACTAGATGGAGCTTACAAGCTTCAGCGCATCAGACACCCAATACTTAGGAGATCCACAATATTGATTTTTTTTTAAACCTGTCATCTACTAAGACGCAGCCCAAACAACAGTGTCCCATCAGTGACCTTAATAACAACAACATACCTTTTCGCCTGACAATGAACTCAAACTTGGCAGGTACCAGTGAATCCAGGCTGATGTTGATCAGGTCTAGGCCTGCATCTTTTAGTTGAGGCAGAAGTCTGGCCAGGTTTATGCCATTTGTTGTCACCGCAATGGTCTTCAAACCCTCCAACTTCCTCAACTCTGCTACAGAGGCAAAACATGTGGAAAGGAACATATATTAAAAAACTTATATTACATTCATTTAACCCAGGGGTGGAGAACCTTTCGGGTTAAGAGGGCCATGAACCACACATATTTCCAAACGTATTTTCGTGAGAGCCATATCCTATTTTTTAAGTGAATACAACTGAAGGTGTGCCAACAAATTTAGAAGTATCTGAATTGTATGGATGAAAGTGCTGGAAAAAATTTATATTTTGAATGTTATTTTTAACTTTGTGATTCCTGTCATGTTTTAAAATGTCAGCAAAAAAAAATGACACAAAACATTATAAAACAAAATGTATATTTTATAATTGTAATATTATGACTTTATTCCCACTATATTTTAACATTATTCTGTTATAAATTTTTCTCCAACCTAATATTCCTAAAATTACAACTTTATACATAGTTTTGTTTGTTTCTTAAAGTTGCGAAATTTAAAAATACAAATGAACTCTGTTACTAAAATGACATTGTTTTTACTCGTAATATTACAAGTTTATTTTTGTAGTTGCGACTTTTCTCGTAGTATTTTCACTTTGTACTCATAAAATGACAGCATTTTTTCCAATTTCTGCTGTTTTTTTATTTTTCTTTTAATTATAACTTTATTCCTGTAATGATTTTATTCTCCTAATATTAAAACATTTTGAACAACCTAACTTTCCAAAAATTACACCTTTTTTTTTTAGTAAGATTACAACTTTTTCCCCACTAATATTTTGACTTTTTTTATGTTTGTTTTTAATTACTGCCCTTTTTTCAAGTTGTGCTGTTTCCTTTTTTGTTAAACTGTATTTTTAGTTTATGTCGCGGGACAATAAAGTACTCGGATCGCACTTCCAACACCCCTGATGTAAAGCAAGATATGTTGCATATATTTGGAGAAAAAACTAAATTAAAATAAATATACATTTTATGGCGTTTAGAAACTTCTGAGAGCCATATGTGGTCATCAAAAGAGCCACATCTGGCTCCCGAGCCATAGCTTCACTACCCCTGATTCAACCAATAAAGTTGTACTTTCGTATTTTGTATAAACATGGAAAATGCTTAATGCTTAAAATATTACTCATGCATGTTTTTACAGAACCAGCTGTTAAGAATTGTAATGTGGAAATCAAAAGAATGCGACCAAAATCACAATGTCACAAATGCCACAAGCATATTTGTAAGTGTTAAGGCACCACAATAAATGTATTTGTTTAATATGAACTATTATACCCTATTATATTATAAACAATGGACCTAAATCGTGGCCGATGCTGGTCATTGCGGTAATCCCAGAACATGTTGGTGGACACCAGCGATGCAGTCAAGCTGAAGCAGTCCTATCGGGCCTTTTTGGCCCATGGGACTCCGTAGGCAGCTGACGGGCATGGCTCTGACGGTCGCCGAGGCAAAACCTGAGATGTTATGAAGCGGTGGAAGGTTGCCTAGGCGAGTAAAAAGGTCCCGCAGGTGAATGACATCCTTTAAGGCCCTAAAAAGTGTGGGTGTGTCTTGCTTAACACAAATCTGCAGCATTGCATGGACATTGGGGGTGGTATCTCTGGTTTGGCAGACCGGGGTGATGGTCCCTCTTTTTATGAAGTGGGATTGGAGGATGTGTTCCAACTATCGTGGGTCACACTTCTTAGCCTTCCCGGTAAGGTCTATTTAAGGGTTCTGGAAAGGAGGATCTCTGATTCAGGAGCAGTGTGGCTTTCGTCCTGGTCGTGGAACTCTGGACCATCTCTACACTGTCGGCAGAGTCCTTGAGGGTGACTGGGAGTTTGCCTGACCAGTTTTACTATGTGTTTTGTGGACTTGAAGAAGGCATTTGACCGTGTTCCTCGAGGAATTAGGTGGAGAATAACACCAAATTCAGGCTGTTCATTCGCTGTATATGACCAGTGTCAGTTTGGTCCACATTGCTGGCAATAAGTTTCCAGTGAGGGTTGGACTGTAGCAGTTCTGCCCTTTGTCACCAAATCTGTTGACTACTTTTTTGGACAGAATTTTTATCCACAGCCAGGGCGTTGTGGGGATTCGGTTTGTTAGTTTTGGGCTTCATCGGGCCGTGACCTTCAACACATCAGATCGGTTCGCAGTCTGAAGCAGCTGGCATGAGAATCCGCACCTCCAAGTCCAAATCTATGGTTCTCACCAGGAAAAGGATAACGTGCCATCCTGTCCCAAGAATTGAAGTACCTCGGGACCTTGTTCAGGAGTTAGGGAAGGTGACAAGCAAATTAGTGCAGCGTCTGTAGTGATGCAGACTCTGGATCGGTCCATTGTGAAGAGGGAGTTGAGGCAAAAGGCGAAGCTCACAATTTATGAGTTAATCTATGTTCCTGAAGTCCTGCAATATGGAGCTCTAACTACGTGCAGCGCATTTTGGTAGACCAAGGCGAAGTGTGTGGCGGCACAGCAGGGGGAGGAGCCAACTGATTCCGCCTGGCGTAGTGACAATTTCGTGACAAAAGGCTTCGCCGGAGGTGTGCTGAAAGCTCGTCGGCTCCAACCTGGTCTACTCCCGGCGCAAGGTGAATCGCAGCAGGGCAAACAAACCATCATTCGGTCCCAATTAACCTAACATGCGTGTTTTTGGAATGTGGGATCTGCCGTCAGATAATTAATTATAAAAGTACAAACGCCGGTGGTTGATGATCAAGTCTGGTGTGTTACCAGTGACACCCAGTGGCCAGCGTAGACTACAGTTCATTAACGTCTTGTATTGTCTTAAACTTTATTTGTATATTAGTTCATTTAGAACGTTCTTAATTTTGGCCAATGATATGTGTGTGTATGAAAGTATATGCTTAAAAATGCATAGTGGAGACATGATCATTGTCAGAAAGTAGCTGTGTTTGCTTGTCTACACAACAACGACAAATCGATGGGTTTTTTTTTTCCCCATTCAGGCTTCATCGGAGGAGGTTCCACCAATGTGGAACTCAAAGGGCCGCACGTAATATTGCCTGTAAATAATACATGACCTAATACCCAAATAATCACTTTGTTATTAGTGCAAATACACGGACATGCCAATATACATCTCACATTATTTTAACAATTAGGAAGCAGGTTTAGTGGCAAAATTTAGCACAGTAACAAAAATGTGCTTTTTCTTCCTATTGTTAACAGCGGAAACAGACGACTTAAGCTTCAGGAGGTCACGTGAGGTCTCCGAGTAGCGGAATAGACACAATTAGAAGCGCTGGTATTGATAGGGACTGTTGGAATTCCATGCTCGACTTCCTAGATTATATTTTTTGCTTTCCTCGTTACATCCTGTCATGCTTTGACATCAGTCACAGATCTGTGGTCCTAGTTTGTGAATTGTTCACTTACAATGGCAATAATGTTTTTCGGATTCTGAGATCTGTGGTCCATGTGGCAGCCACTTCCCTTCAGCCACTAATCACATTTATACTGTGATATGTCATTAGACAAGGTAGATGTGGTATGAAGAATCATTTCCCCTTTGCATATTTCTTCAGTATTGATTCACTGGAAGAACCTACAATTTATTCGGTACCATTTAGCAACGCAACTCTGATAGGTGACAAGCGGTTACAACACAAGAGTTTGCATGTTCTCCCTGTGCGTGCGTGGGTTCTCTTCGGGTACTCCGGTTTCCTCCCACATTCCAAAAACATGCATGTTAGGTTAATTGGCCACTCACTAAATTGTCCATAGGTATGAATGTGAGTGTGAATGTTTGTCTGCCCTGCGATTGACTGGCGACCAGTACAGGGTGTACCCCACCTCCCGCCAAAGTCAGCTGGGATAGGCTCCAGCATAACCCTGCGACCCTAATGAGGATAAGCGGCATAGAAAATGGATGGATGTTTGTCAAAAGTAAATATATACAGTGAATAGGACATCACTTTCAAGTAAATTTCCATAATGAAATAGTGTCATAACAAGCTGCTGCAAAACAGAACAGAAAATATAATTAATTAACAAAAGAAATGCTAAGAAAATGATAAAAATGGGAAATTTAATGACAAACTAACCGTTTCCTACAATAGTCAGATCATAGATTGAATAAGATGGTTCCACAGCTGATGTGGACAAAAAAACAACGCTGCCCTGCTGACCTTTCGAACCCACTGATGCCCAAAATACCACAGCATTGAAGTTGGACTACCTCAACTTCTCAGGTTTTAGACAGGTGTGATACTAAAAGTTTGCATGAAGTCATTTGCTCAGACTAGGGATGCTCAAATTGATTGGCCACCGATCAATATTAACATTATTTTAAAAAAACATGATCAGCGTATGCCGATAATCGCCAATGTCCAAAAAAGTGGTGAAATATTTATTGCTGTGTGTACATTTGATTAACTAAATATGTGCTAAAAACAAAAAACCTTCAGTTCAGAACCAGCTACTTATCACATTTGACTGACAAGACTTCCGTATCGTTCATCCCTGCAGCGCCATTACGCTTTTACAAAGTCGGATCCTGAGCGCCTACTGACTTTGATGGGGAAGCGTAGAGCGGGTTAGTAGTTTACTATAAGTGTGAAAGTAGTGTACAATTGAAATGTTGCCACTCATCGGAATCAGCAGCATAAAATCCCTGGTTGGAGCATTCCTATCTCAGACACTCAAAATCTGAGGGAACGTTGGTGCTCAGTTTGTGTTAATCTTTTTTTTCCCCCCCAGGAGAAACAAGTCACACCAGACGCCAAACGTCATGTTCATAGTTCCTTACCAACGATATCCAGGACATCAGGTCTGATAAGCGGTTCCCCACCAGTGAGGCGGATCTTCTCCACGCCCTCCTTGACAAAGAGGCGTGCCAGGGTCAGTACCTCAGAAGCGGACAGTAGTTGGCCTCGTGGTGTCAGCTTCACACCCTCCTCTGGCATACAATACTGACCTGAGATTGAGAAGGGAAAGAGTAACAAGAGAACAAGTTTACCATTAACGGTATTGAACACGTTCTACTAACTACAACAAAGGAAGTTTGTGATATATCATTTTAAACTGGTTCCTTCTTGTAATTTGTCTTCTGCTGCAAAGAACGATATGGTCTACCTAAGAAAAAATGCAAAGAATTGTGGGTACTTAAAAATGTATTTAAACCATTCTTTCACCCGAATGGAAAGGCTGTACAACATCTCTTTAAAGACCAGAACTGTGTATGACTTAAATATTAAACCCACAGTAAATACAAAATATAAACCTAATCTCCCCAATTTTCTGACTGCAGTTGGTAGTTTCTCGTGGGCAGCATGAAATTGTTTGACAGAACTCATTGGATTTTACTATATCACTGCTGACTGCATATCAATTAATAAATCATGTTAGTTGTGGTTGAATATGATCTATTGGTAGGCAAAGCACGCCAAAATTGAGCATTTTGTCTAAATGAAAAAAAAAGGCTAAAACTAAAATGTAAAATAAGGCATTCAAAAGATGCATTCAAAGTCACTGATGATATGTAGCATTTCACACTGCTCACTAGGTGTCAGTATTGTTACCGTACTGTCTGACGAGTCACACAAGCGCCAGATTCGATCGCCGGAACAGCAGGCTTTTATAAAAGATTAAAATAATTACCCAAAAAAAAAAAAAAAAAAAAAAAAAAAGGAAAAAAATAAAGAAAAAAACAAAAGCAAGAAAAAAAAAAAAAAAAAAAAACCCAAAAATAAATAAAAATCAACAAAAAAAAAGAAACAAAAAAAGACAAAATTAAAAAAAAAAAAAAAAAATAAATAAAAAATAAAAAGAATAATTTAAAAAAAAACAAAAATAAAATAGGAAAAAAAAAAAAAAAAGAAAATAAAAGGGAAATAATTTAAAAAAAAAAGGAAAAAAAAAAAGGAAAAAACAAAATTAGAAAAAAAAAAAACAAAAAAAAAAATGCTGCTAGTTGAGAAAAGCCATACAAACTTTTCAGTCAGTCTCCAATAACATCTCTAATAACACCAGAGAAGTCGCTAGAATTATCGCTAGTAGCTTTTTTGAAAAAGGTCTGATCACTCTAAATTAAGCAGCAAAATCTGTCAGTGCTGGTCCCTTCTGCTACGTCTTCTTATTCTTTGGCAGATCAGGTGTGCCAGATCAGTAACAAGGCATACCGCCAAGCTACGTTCACAGACCCTACATAATGTGTTTATGAGCAAGGGCAAGTAGGGCCAAATCCATTTGGGGTGGTCCAACTTTAGCTGTTGCGGAGTTCATCAGCATGTGCCGCTACACAGTTCCTCTTTCTGAATTTGTATGCTGTATGTGCCATAACATTCAGGTCCCAAAGCTGCCGAGGCCATGACAGTATTTGCCTCAATGCTAACATGATCAAAGTAATGAGTGTTGCTCAAGTGAGTCTTGTGGTCTAAAATCCCAAAGAGAACACTTTGAACTTACAGCGCAGGTTGCATTTCTCGGTCAGGGAGATGCGCAAGTAATTGTGTGTCCGGCCAAAGTTGTCTGTCAAGAATGAAGAAAATGGAACATTGTGGTCTCTTCTCCTCTCCTGAGAAGCAAGATGACAGTACGAAGGTGATATTAGGACCGTGTACATTCATCATTACCTTTGGCTAAATTCCTTTGTTGGTTTTTTGTAAGTCAGAGCAGCTTGTTTACCTGCTTGACATGTTTCGACTACTTCCTGTAGTCATCGTCAGCAGCCTACGAGACACGTCACAGGAACCTCACGTGACGCTTCTGACGGTGACTACAGGAAGTAGTCGAAACATGTCAAGCAGGAAAACGGGCAGCACAAAAAGGACCGTAAAAAACAAACTTAAGACAGTATGAACTTTCACCAAAGTAAATTCCTTTAGCTTCCACACCCGCAGGCTCATGCAGTAATAATTAATAATAATGAAAAATGCATTGATCATAGTTTCATTCATTCATTAAACCAGTGGTTCTCAAGTAGTGGGGCAGTTCCCCCTACGGGGGGGGGGGACTTTAAATTTTGGTGTAAACTTGCCAATATGTCCAAATGTATTATACTCATTGGACTCCTTCCATCCATTTTCTATGCCGCTTATCCTCATTAGGGTCACGGGTATGCTGGAGCCTATCCCAGCTGACTCCGGGCGGGAGGCGGGGTACACCCTGGACTGGTGCCATTTGACTCTTGAATACAATTCACGGCTCTCCGTTGTGTTGCGTTTTCCTGGTTTTGGCTGCAAATTCAGTTTGTACACATAAATACATGTCAGTTGTCATAGTATTTCAAATTGGGGGGGGGCAGCTAATAATAACTGAGAACCACTGCATTACACAAACATTACCATCATTATTCGAACAACGCATATTGCTATTTTCTCCCGTGTAAGGAGAAGCCCATCGCAGCCGTGCGTGGCCTCGCTGAAGCTCCGTGACCTTTGACCGCCACAGATACGCCGCTGCTAATAAAAAGGCGACCACGAGACTTGGTGATTGCTCACGCGCTACCAACGTCAACGCGGGACTTCCTTTTTGTCGGGAGGCTCCTCGACCCCTCTTGTGGAACACCACGAGTACACCAGCCAATCCCGCGGGGCGCTGAACGGCACCGCTCGGTCACGTCACGTGATACGTTGTGCTAGTTAGCCGGGCGTCGTTATCGGCGTATTACGAAGTTCTCCGTTACCTGGCTTGTCCTGCTTTGGGCGGATGTGCCGAAATCAGGTAGAGCCAAAGCGGGACTCCCGAGTTCAAGTTCACGGTTCCTACGCGTTGCGCGTGAGTAGAGTCGCGGAGCGTTTGCATCAACGCGGAGTCTTCCGAAACCCGTCACAAACACACTCCTGCGTGTGGCAGACCAGCAGCAGCCGACGCTAGAAGCCATGGCGGTGGTGTGTCGCCACAGCCCGCATCCGTTGCCGGAACTCCGAACTAACTATCCGTTTCGGGGAAATTCGATAAAACACGCCACTTCTCGGAAAGGGAAACGGCGTCGTTTCGTCAGCCAATGGTGGCTCGTGACGTCACGCCCAAGAGCACGTCGGGAAGTGGAGTCCGCTTGTTGAAAAACTCCTACTTTTGGGGGATCGATGGTGCTTAGCCCAGGGCTCGGGAACCTTTTGGGCAAAGAGAGCCATAAACGACACATATTTTCAAATGTATTTTCTGAGAGCCATACCCTTTTTTTTTAGGTGAATCCAGCTAAAAGTGTGCCGACAATTTTAGAAGATAAGTCTCTGAATTGGATGGATGAAAGTGCTGACAAGGTTTTATATTGTGAATGTTATTATAACATTATAATTTATAAAAACAAGAACAATATATTAAATTGTAAGATGATGACTTTATTCCCACAACATTTTAACTTTATTCCCAAATAAATTTTTCCCCAACCTAACCTGTAAAGTTTTGCCTTATTTTTCCATTTTTGCTGCTGCTGTTTTGTTTTTTTAGAGGTTTTTCTTGGGGGGGGGGGGTGAAATAATATTTTAAAAATGTGCTGCAGGCCAATAAACCGCACTTTGAATGCTCCTGGCTCAGGTGCACAGGTTCATTTCAGTAAATTTGAGTAGCGTGCAAATGTTATCTAATAAAAAAAAAAAAAAAAGTTACATTTAAAGTAGCTAATTGTCAAAATTAGAAATACTCTACCTTCAGAATTTAGGAATTTTACTTTTTCAGTTGATTTACCGGAGTACCCCTGTGTGGGTTTCCACGGGTACTCCGGTTTCCTCCCACATTCCAAAAACATGCATGTTAGGTTAATTGGCGACCCTAAATTGTCCATCGGTATGAATGTGAGTGTGATTGGTTGTCGGTTTGACTGGCGACCAGTCCAGGGTGTACCCCGCCTCTCGCCCAAAGTCTGCTTTGGGTTTTGGTTTTTTTCCCCCCTTAACTGCAGTATTACATTCCATTGTTTTGTAGATGATCTGCAAGTCTGCCTTTTAAAATCAGGTATAGATTTCTTTTCTGCTCTGAACTGCCTCAATGATTATAAAATGACTATGAAATTTTGTCATTACAGTCGTTTTTCGTGGTCTTCTTGTGTCACTCCCAAACTCTCTTGCAACCATGTGACCAAAAACCTTGAAGCTTCCTCCCCGGTCATGTGCGGAAGCAGGTCCAACAATACACAGTTATATCAGTAGAGGGCATCAACAAACACAAACATCTCAAATGAGCAGGTCTCAGTGCCAGCGCACATGTCTGGTGGTCCGGCAGTCACAAATATTGGTTCCATTAATCTACAAAACACAGAATGGATTATTGCTGTGTGTCAGAATTAAAGTTATGGCCTTTAAACACAAATTGCTTTAGTATGTACATCAATGGGTCTATTTAGTGTGCTGTAGCCACCATAAATGTGAGAAGGCGTTTGTAGTCTGTAGATCACAAATATAAGACAACCTGTATTTTATTTATTTATTCCTCTGGGGAAAAATACATTTTATACTTGGGTTATTGTTTGGTAACTTCCTTTTAATGAGTATCTCTTCCTAATCCTGCCGACACTCCCTGTACTTTCTCGACTGCTGTATGGGTTCAGGTCACCAAATAAACAACATAAAAGGGTGCCTGGTGTAGGTCTGTCATTTTTTTGAATTGGACATGGGAGCTCCAATGAAGCTGCCTTTTATATTAAATTTTAAAAAGCCTGTGTCGGGATAGGAAAAGAAGGTTAAAACCATCTTAGTCTGTCAATACCTGTGTATAGAATCTCTACAATCCCATGAACGTGTTCCAGCTGCAGTTTGTATTTGTCTTATCTGCAACACAAAACAATTGACAGTCTGCTATTCCAAGGAGTGTCGCTATGGATTTTCAATGTGACATTGGAGTACAAACCACAAAAGGCTTCTGTCTTTTAATGTATATTTATCTTTGTATTTCACACAGGTACATAATTGGCCTGCCAGCCAGTGAGTGCACATGTCAGGCGGCAGAGAGTGTTTAGGTCGTCTGCAGGACTGGGCCGGCAGAACTAATTATCCTGTCATGACAAAGCAATTAAACAGAGGTATTTAAAGCAAGTGCAGCATGTGAAAAAGATGATTCAAATAGTCGGCTCACTCCAAAATCAGGTCCACTGTGTTCCTCTCAGTCTTTGTGGGCACAACGGGGTGTTAAACCTTGTCAAAGTAAAATGTGCCGGAATTTTTCCGATCGTACACATGATTGTATTAGGTGTCTTATGTATGAGCTTGTCCTCTTTTGTTTGTCACTTTACAAAATTAATAGTGGAACCTTCAGAAGAAAATGTCTGTTCTGGTTCTACTGCATGTCCAATGTAAATGTATGGTAAATAAGTATTTTACTGGTTCTGTGGGGAAAGTATGTTTCCTTCAATGGTAACTGTCTTGTGGAGCAATCTCGTGGTTTATCATCCAATTGATTTGCTGTTTCAAAGGGGAGTGTAGGCCAAAGCCTCTAGATTACATAGGGCATAGATTACACACAATTAAGATAGTCCTTGTTTTTCTCTATTAAGGCACCCTCTGATCTGACACGGTGCAGTTAAACATTTTTCTAAAAATATCCATTCAAAAAGCACAAACTTGAACTTTTTGTTTGCTCCTATTCTCCGCTGCAGATCTGTTTGATTTAACCTGTAATGTCACATTAAAAAAATCAGTTTGGCACTGGCATTGATGGGCTTTTTAGTCATCAGCATTTGTCATGCCATCTGGGCATGCATGGAGCCGCTGCAGGTTTTCCATAAAGAAATGAAGCAATCCTATCTTCCTCAGAAAATAGGATGTCAGTAATTAAGGTATCTGTATTGGTGTACAAGCAGGAAATAAGAGTAACAATAGTTTTGCTTAGATTATTTTAAACAGGCACTAACCATAACATTACGCAAACGCATGAGATCGACCAAAAATAAGTGTTCATGGAAGTCATTGGATATGCTGTACGTGTACTGGTCTGTGTGTAAGAGTAAGATATGCCTTTATCAGTGATGAACTGAAACGGTGTCTACCAAGAACAAGAATGAAATCAATGCCAGGGAAGTAATTGAGAATCCAACATTGTCAGAGGACTGAATCAAACATGCTATTGTGGTCAACAACAGACATCATGTGCATGTCTCCATTTGTGCATACGGTTGTGCAAGGAGTTTGTGTGGAATCAGTTCAGTCCCTCAGTTTTGCGGAGTCTGATACCTTGAGGGAAAATATTGTTTAGTTTTTTTAGTAAGGACCAAGTCGGTGATTTCATGTGAAGGATGAATGGAGTCCCTGTTTAATTTACCCGGTTTCTCATCGTCTGCAATACCAAAATGTGTGGAATTTTATTTTATTTTTATTTTTTACTTTTGTCTAGGAGGTGGTTACATTTTTGTTGGCATGATGTGTGCATTTGTTCGAGATACAATAACATTAGCTATACTGTAGATATACAGTATCTACGCCAACATTTCCCTCGTCCATGGCCCCCTACTGGAGCCAGGACTGGAGGCGGGGGATCAATGGCAAGCATCTGGTGGCCGGGCCTTCATCCATGGGGCCCGGCCTAACACAGCCCAAAAAATAATGTTGGTCTCCCTTCCGATTAGCTCATCATGCCATAAGAGGGGCAGAGTGAGCTGGGTGGCGTGGGATAAGAAGCTTTACCTACATCCGGGAGGAACTCTTTGTTGGTCATTTCCATCCATTTTTTGCACTGTGGTCTATTTTGTAGAGTATGTACACTGTATCTATACTTGCATGTATTTTTTGGGGGTGTAATTCTGGTGCAGTTTCAGCAAATGCTAATTAATGTACACTGTCTCAAATTAACCAATTAAATAAACGAATAAACAAATGTGCCGCTCCTCCACATTGAGAGCAGCCAGATGAGGTGGTTTGGGCATCTGATCAGGATGGCTACCATCCGGAGGTGTCCGCCTCCCTGCGTCCCAATGGGAGGGAGGTCTCGTGGCCTGTGAATGTCTCAGCATCCCCTGGGACTCTCTGAGTTGCCAGAGAGAGGGAAGTCTGGGCTTCTCCGTTTAGGCTGCTACCCCCTTGATCTGGAAGATGGATATCTAAATAATTATTTGATCCCCTTCTGATATTGATTCATTTTTTTATACAATACTGTGAAATCTGTTTGTCATTAATTCAGATGCAAACCGAGGCATTTTTCTCAGTGGAAATTTGATTAATCTATTCCAGATACCCAAAATATCTATATTTTAAATTATGAATTATTGTATTTTTGCATGAAGAAAACAATGCGGAATAATCATAAATGCCTTTTTTTGGCCTCATGATGGATTATTGATAGGGATGAGCAAGAATCTGTTTACCGATCTACAGTGGTGTGAAAAACCTAGACCACTCCGACGTCTTCATTTGGTTTTTCTTCAGCCATTCAGAGGTGGATTTGCTGGTGTGTTTTGGGTCATTGTCCTGCTGCAGCACCCAAGATGGCTTTAGCTTGAGTTGACCAACAGATGGCCGGACATCACACAGGGCCATGTAGATTTGGAGTTTTTTTCCTCCCTTAATAACGTAAACCTTGATTTGAAAACTGCATTTTGTGTTCAATTATGTTATCTTTGACTAACAGTTAACTATTTTTTATTAGCAGAAACATTTAAGTGTGACAAACATGCAAAAAGAATAACAAGTCAGGAAGGGGGCAAATAGTTTTTCACAGCACTGTAAATGATTTGTATCCGTGTGTGTGTTCAGAGTGGGCGGGGCATAAACCGGACATGGGCGTGGTTTAGTCTGTCTAGAATAGAATAAATTGCTACGTGATTTTAAGTATGACAAGTTGCTGTACTGTTATTGGGTTGTTTTTTTTTAACTGTTTACGGGACAGCCTCAAATTTCATTCATTCATTTTCTGTGCCGCTTATCCTCATTAGGGTCATGGGGATGCTGGAGCCTATCCCAGCAGACTTTGGGCGAGAGGCAGGGTACACCCTGGACTGGTCGCCAGTCAATCGCAGGGCACATATAGACAAACAAACATTCACACTCACATTCATACTCTAATGGGCAATTTAGAGTCACCAATGAAGCTAACATGCATGTTTTTGGAATGTGGGAGGAAAGCGGAGTACCCGGAGAAAACCCACACACGCACGGGGAGAACATGCAAACTCCACACAGAGATGCCCAACGGAGATTTGAACCCAGGTCTTCCAGATCTCCTGACTGTGTGGCCAATGTGCTAACCACTCAGCCACTGTGAGGCCAGCCCCAAGTTTGAGGTTCAAATTGTGTTTTTAATTGATCTGTAAGACTTCTATGTAAATATTTTGTTAATGAGCTGCGTGAAGTTGGTGATTCATGCAAGCATCCAGTGAAATAATCTGTCAGCCTTGTTTTGTATTGTTTGTCGTACTGTATTATTGTACTGTACTTTTCGCAAAAGCACCACGTACAGTATTACGAGCAAAGTTTTCCAACTGACTATATTGGAAGCAAGCAGACAGAAGAAAACACCAGCCGTTTACATCTCGGTCTTGTCATATTCGACATGTACGCTATGAAATAGGTTTACCAAATCACTTTAAGCGCTTCTTACCTCCGTGAACTCTGATTCTCCGGACCTCTGTCCTAATGTCCGGCCCATCCCTCGTTACTCAGCAGTCATAATGCATGGACAGCAACATGTAGGGTGCTTTTGTTTTGGCGAATGATACCGTACAGGGCAAACGGACAGATTTGTTAAGGGTAATATTGCAAAAAAATCGAGGCATTTTCTCTCTCTTGCATTTAAAAATCATGACAACCCTGAACTGATCATCTCTTTGTAAGGGAGAGGACGAAATTAGCATTTTGGACTACTACGGTGTCTAAACTAATTGTGTTGTTTTAACAAACAGCAATCATTTTGAAACCGCAAGGGGACATAAGGTTTACTAAAGTTAATGTTTCAAGTACGTCTTAGTGCAGCCCCATTTGCTGCTGATGCATTGGACCTTCATTGGAGGCTCATTTAGTGGACTATTTGCTTCCAGACTGCTGGGTGTACTGGTAATGCTGCTCTGTTAAATCCAACCTAGCAGGCACAAACACAGAATATAACTCCTGTCCTCCCGAGTGGTGACTCTTTGACATCCAGCGCTATTGGGGCACATTGCCCTTTGTTGACACCGTCCTTTATTGCAGTTAATTCTAAAGCTGCAATCAATTCTGCACCAGAGTGGGTGTCAGCCATTGGGGACAGCTCAGAAAGCAGAAAAAAAGAGGGAAGGATGGGCATAAAAAGCCTTTGCACAATAAGAAGCCTTTGTTATTATGTGCAGCGGTGTCCCAATGATGCAGAGTTGCAAGTGCACATTGATTGAATCGATGGAAATTGATCCTTTTTTTGGAGACTGTCAAATAAGCATTGCGCTCATTAAATGATTTCCATGTGAAAGTCAAAGCAAGGATGCAGACGTGTCTCAAGTTACATAGCAGGAACATACAGTCTCCCTACATGAAATGTAAATCAGAGGCTGGAGTAATCCAAGCAATTTTAGGACACTCAAACTTAATCTGATTATAAACACTTGACCTGGTATGCAATAAAACATTCATTTATTGCCATTGTGCTTTAGAACACATAAGTAAAAGAGTGGTAAAACGACATTAATAATAATCAGTGCAATAGAGGACCATTGAGTCAGACATATATAAATATGTGAATTTCTCACATCATAAATGCATATTACATTTGTGCATGCGTGGAGGTGTGTGGAGGTTCAGTCCCTCATTGTTGGGCCTGATATCTTGAGAGACGACACTGTTTCCCATTGTTACTAGGACTCAGTCCAACAGAACCTTTGGCAAGCGATGCTTAGGCCACCTTGGGGTTGAGTGGCGTCACTGAAATCACCGGTGATCTTCCGCATGCTTTTTTTGTTGTTGACTGATGTCTTTGGATATCTGCTGCAGGGCATTCCGATCCAGTGCAGTGCGGTGTCCCATCCAGGTGGCGATGCAGCTGCTAAGGATGCTCTCGGCAGCCCCGGTGCAGAACTGTGGCGCGTGTGGGAGGGAGGACATAAGATTTGGACATAAGTTGTCCACATTGGTGTGGTTGTCTGCCTACTTGTTGCTTTTTTACATCGCATACACTCTTCACTGACCTTTATTGAGCCATGATAGCTATTTGACATTAAAAAAATCTTATTCTGTTAGAACAGGTGGCTACATCGGCCCAGACTGCACATACATATGTTACGGGCCATATGGTGGTAATTGTTCTATTGTCACTATGCATCACCGACATAGGTAGATGTGCAGAAACATTCTTTGTAGTAACTAAAGAATTATTTTGGATCATTTCCTGCAGCATCGTGGGAATCCCTGTTCTAATGAGCAATGACCCAAAACATCTACAGTAGAACCCAGATGCATTTACATACCCGTAAATTGTCGATTGTGTCTGAGAGTGCTGTGTCGGAGATGTTAATGAAAACATTTTCATGTTTTTCTTTTACATTTACAAAACGATTCCTGTCCTTGAGTTTATCCTACAATTTTATTTTCATTTGATTCTAATCAACAAGAACATGGGAACAGTGAATGTGCTCGTACTCTCCATTTCATCCAATTTAGACGTCCTCCTTGCTTATTGGGTCTTTCGATGAATGGCTCGCCCTGTTACACCCAACGTTCCACATGAGCAGGTTTTTTGTAGACTCCAGAGGTCGAGGGTGTACCCACTGACGTAAAAGACCGTGGTCGTCCCCTCGATCATCCTTTGGTCGCTTTTGAAAGAGCTATTATTAACTTCTGCAGAGGTGAAGCACTTTCTAGTTTTCTGAGATTAATTAATGAAAAGGTAGTCAGCAAATGAATAATTCAAGTTTGTCTTCTTGATTCAGAGCTGAACTCTCTTTGGGTACTAAACTCCACGCTTTCCTTTCAGCTGCACCGTTTTCGAGAGATGTTTTTGTTGCAGAATCAGACATGAATAAATGATGAATACCAACAGAAAACCGAAAGAAACAGACAAGCATCCTTTTCAGTGCTGACTAACAGCCAGCAAGAACACCATTTGACCTTCATGTTCTGGTTGTAACCCATGGCTAATTAGGATTCAAAGACATGCTGGGAATGCACTTATGGAAATATTCT
Organism: Oostethus manadensis; assembly: GCA_024372805.1. Lineage (NCBI taxonomy): Eukaryota > Metazoa > Chordata > Actinopteri > Syngnathiformes > Syngnathidae > Oostethus > Oostethus manadensis. The sequence continues at coordinate 1,690,286 of QODF01000016.1, forward strand.
TGCATATTTTCTCACGAGGCTACGGTGCAGTGTGGGTACACCCGAATGCTGCAGTGCGCTTCACTTTGTCACAACCTTGTCCAAAAGTTTAGAATACACACACTTTTCATAGCCATTTTCCCAATTTTGCCACAGGTCTGCGTGCACTCATCTTCAGAAGCACAATGACTATAACACGCTTCCCAGATCAACACAGGTCAGCGTTGCGAAATCTCTCGACATCCCAGACCCTCTTGCCGGCATATTTTTAGCCGACTAATATAGTCACATTTTCTGACATAGTTGGGAATTTTTTTCTGGTATTTGGGCACTTAAAAGTGCACGAATGTATTGCACAGCGGTGGGTTATTTCCCCAGCCCAAAGCAGTCATAAGCAGTCAGCTCCACACACTTGAGAGCATAGTGGAGCTCTACGCATCCATGAGTCACGCATGCGTGAAGCGCGACGCAGACAGGGTGGATCTTGCACTGTTTTACTTGGAGATGTAAATATTTCTTATTTCTGTTCTTTTTTGTAAATATTTATTGGAAGTAGTCTAACTGTAAGATAAAAGGTGGAGGCTAAAGGCCAGTCGGGATGTAATTATTACGCTTTCTTGACGTTGAAAGGCGCTGGCTAAGACAAAATGTTAACATTTTATTTTGATGATGTGATGGACAATTTTAAATTTACAGACCACATATCAAGTTTATCTGTAGATCTAAACGTGATCAAGGTTATGCGGTTTTCCTACACCATCTGTTACATCCTGCAAATTATTCTGTATACAAATACGATGACATCCCCTATGGACTTCTGGTCAGCCAATAGCTACTTTTGGTACTGAGGAGTGGGCAAAAGTGTTGGAGATTTCTTATCAGGGGTAAATGTGTTGAAATAACCACAGGGACCCACCATATGATGGGAAATGTGTCTGTGTTGACATTCAAATTTCAGCCTGACTTGGAGCAGTATGTATGACTCACTGCCAAAAGCTGGTGCTATGCTCAGGTTACCTGGCAACTCTTAAGTGACTGTAAAATCTGCTTCTTGGCTCCAAAGGCACTGCTCTGACCCCTCGACAAAATGAAACACTCGTTTTGGAGTGCAACAATGAACCCAATGCAGTACATCATCATAGCTTGTACTCCGACACAGTTACATTTAGTTACACTAGTTAACTAGTTCTCAAGCGAGTCTCATGGTTATGGACCAAAATTTCAGTTCTAATTCATGTACGGGAGCACGTTTGTAACCAGGAAAAGCCATAACACGAAATGTCATAAAGCGAGGACATCAAGCGACATGTGTTATCCCGGTGGGGTTTGCGAACAAAACAAGTCTTGGAAATGTTTTTTTTTCCTGTTAAAGCAACACAGGATTGGTAAAAAGGTGTGGCGCCAGGTTTGTGTAAAGGTGCTGGAAAAAAGCAGCAGGAAACAAAAGCGGATGCACTTTGTGTTTTTTGAATGCCAATCTTCACTGAAACTTTTTAGTATTTTAATTTATATTGTGTGATTTTTGTTTTACTTTAAATCGCTGGAAATGCACAAATAATACAAACAGGCAACCAGTTGTCTAATTGAGATGGGATTTTGTTTTTGTGTTTGAATTGGGGCTGTCCGATAATATCGAGGACGTCTTAGTTCCAATTCTGACACATTAATTTGTCACACTCCTTGTTGTGTTCTGACTTGTTTTCTCCATTTGCTTTCCTGATTCCATCCACCTGCACAAATTGGAGTTTGCCCATATTTATTTCAGACGGTGGTGTTACCTTTTGTTGGAGCATTGGGATTGTCTCGTGCTTTCTGTGTGTTTTGCGTGTTTTTGAAATAGGTTTCTTGTTTTGAGTAAAAATTTTAAGACTCTTATCTGCACCGGGTTCCTGTCTCTGCATCCTGGGGTCATCACGGCACCATAACGTGGGATTATTGTCCCTGTGCTAAACGCCTGCTCAATCAAGTCTGGTACTTGTGTGTCTCACAACATCACATTAACAGCAACATTACTGACACCTAGTAACCAGTCTAGAATACTACATATCATCACAACTTCTGTCATTTTGCATCTGAATGTCCTATTTTGGTATTTTAGTTCATTTCGCCAGTTTAATGCTTGAAATGCTTAATTTAGGCAGACAAAATGTAAAATCACCTTAAATATGCATTTAAGGCAATATGGGTGAAGTCAGGGAATACTGTATTGAAAAATTGTTATTGTATATGAAAAAATAACTCATTTAATTTTTGCATGAGATGGGCCGCACGGTGGATGAGTGGTTAGCACATTGGCCACACAGTCAGGAGATCTGGAAGACCTGGGTTCAAATCTTCGTTGGGCATCTCTGTGTGGAGTTTGCATGTTCTCCCCGTGCGTGTGTAGGTTTTCTCCGGGTACTCCGCTTTCCTCCCACATTCCAAAAACATGCATGTTAGCTTCATTGGCCGCTCTAAATTGTCCATTGGTATGAATGTGAGTGTGAATGTTTGTTTGTCTGCCCTGCGATTGACTGGCGACCAGTCCAGGGTGTACCCCGCCTCTCGCCCAAAGTCTGCTGGGATAGGCTCCAGCATCCCCGTGACCCTAATGAGGATAAGCAGCATAGAAAATGAATGAATTTTTGCATGAGACTCTTGGCAGAAATGAAATGCATGTTTCTGTGATAGTTTAGAGAATCACCCATCAGCCTCCCGATGAGCTGAGAGAAACTGTAGTTGCAGAGTGTCATCCTAGGTTTTAGTTTTGTAAGCCAACATGGGAAAAATCGGGGGGAAATGACAAGATCCTAACCAACACATTGCTTTTTGTAGTGCTGCTCTGAAAAAGAAATCATTCCAGCCTTCAAGTTGGAAAATGCTTCCTCCCGATCTGTTCCACGCGAGGCGTTCATGTAGCTATGAACATACGGCTCAACATACACCACGGACCGAAACAGTCGCCTCTTGCTGTCGGGGAAAAATGTGATATGCGGCCGGGGACGTTCTGAAAAGGAGCAAATGAATGGTATTATGAAACCAGCTCCACCATATGGTTGCGTGTCCCCTCATGTCCTTGACACTTTTGCTGAACACCGTCTTCAGTACTCACTTTAGGAGGGCGCACAGCGCAGGGCAATTTAACTACGTGCACATTATCTTCAGCCTCAGAGTTTTCTCAAAGTTAAATTGATGCATTAGTCATAGCTCAGAGGGCACTCATTACTCATTGGGGGACTTTTCTCAGTTGCTGTAACTTCACTTTTATCTACAGATGGTCTTCATTTGAAGACAAATATAAGGTGGATGGAATGACAGTGGAACCTCTAGTTCGAGAGTTTGGCCAATTGCGAGTTACTAAGATACCAACCGCTATCACGCATGGCGACATGCGAGGCATGCGGGATTTCAGCAGATACAGTAGATGTATGCATAAACACGTTTAATTGCTTTTTACGTGCTTTTTTTTTTCTTCTTCAAATAACATCACACTCGGATCCCAAAGTAGAAGCATCATGGTGATTTATTTCATTTGGAACATGCAGGACATGTCACATAGCAGTATATCATGTTTACATTTGCAACAAGGAACTATCCCAATGCTAAGGAGGGAGTCTATATTATGTCTTATGTGTAATATGTCTTGTTTTCTCTTGTAATATTACTATTAGTAATTAGAATCTAACGCTGACTATAGAGGTGTTAGTCTATGTCTAGAGGTACAGACCCGATCAAAATCTTAAGAGCAGTTGAAAAATTGCCAGAATTGAGCTTTTGCACATTTGGATCTTAAAGAGGTTTTATTTATTGTGTCTTGTCCAGCATCATAACAGCTGAATGGGAGTCAAGCTGCCTTTAAATGCTGAGCAAAATTTCTTTGCCAAGGGAGATTTTATAATCCGAATGAGTCTCCCTTGACATTTGACCGCGTTTATTATGAATTTTGTTGCGCCACATTTCCATGCCCTGACCTGAAAAGGGACGGGTGGGGGGTGGGGTGGGGGATATAAGAAAAGGTGCAGAAGAACCTCACAAACATATTTCAACCATATTATAAACAACCATGATAATCAAGATTTCAGCAACAACCAGAACAGTCACAGAGCAAAATGAGCAAAAATACAGGGAAAAAATAATAATAATAAATATATATAAATAAATATATACATATATACACATACACATATATATACACACACACATATATATGTATATATACACATACACACATACAGTGTGCATATATATGTATACACACATACATACATACATACATATGTACTAATAATGATAAACATACAAGAAAACAAGGAGAAAAGAAACAGAAGCTCATGAACGATGACCATCCAGATGACACGTGCAACAAATCTACATTAAATCGACATTACTCTGCAGTGACAGGATAACTGCATCAGAGTGAAACAGAGAATGAGGAGATGTTCGTGGTGATCACACCCATGCATCCCAAACCACACTCTCTCCAAAAGCGAGGGTTCGACTAGGAAGACGCCGGAGCACGGCCCCCCAGCGGGCTCCCTGCAGAGGGGACCCCGCGCCCCCAGGACGCAACCGCGAGTCCACTCCGAAGAGGTGCAAGGGAGGCCCGGCCGGACGCCGCTCGGCAGCCGAGCAAGGGCCGCAGGGGGGGCCCGGGCGCCAACCGCCGGAACACCCGCCGGGGGCCGGCCAGCTTCGGGCAAGCAGGACAGCCGCCCCCGAGCCCCTGGGCCCAGAAGCCACCCAGCCCCCAAAGCAGGAGGCATATTTAACACCCCGGGAGCTCCAGGCCGCCTCAGACACAACTGCCGCGGTAAGGTAATCACTGCCAAAATGGGTTTTGGCATGCTTGATGCGAGTGAGAACATTTTTTGTTCTGGTTTGGAGGGTTTTTTGGTTTTTTTGGAGCGATGGTCTTAAACCTTTGATCAGCTGATAAGCAGCCCATTTCCCTTGAATTGTTGTTTCCAATAAATGACTTTTTCAAAGTGTCACACTCCCCCGTCCTGCTTTTGCATATTGTAGCTCTACTTAAAACCTCATTAAGATTCAAATGTGCAAATCAAATTCTAGCAATTTTTCAACTGCTCTTAAGATTTTGATCGCGAGTGTATTCTGATTGGACTGGGGAGGGGGGGGGGACTTCCTATACTGTACCTACATGAGTTAAATCATTCAAAAACCAAAATCCTTTAGAAGGTTGTAAACAGGGTTTTGATGCTCTAACTCAAAATGTTCTGATTTTAAAAAAGGAATCATACTTTGCGTAAATTTACTCGCCACAGTCGGGTCTGGAACCAGTTAAGTGCAAGAAACAAGGGATTACTGTAAAGACAAAAGGATGACTGCTAGGCTAGGCGTTCATTGTCCTTTTAGTCAAGATGTCTATTTCAAGATTTGTCCAGTTCCTATCGGTCCTTGACAACATCCTTGGCTTCTTCCAGTTCTTGAACTTGAAGATTTTGCAAGTGCCTTGAATTTTCTCCTGCTTCCTTAAGTGTTGTGCTTCCTTGAAGATGTTGCTGTAGAAGCCGCGCTTTGTCAGATGCAATTGCGTGTAGATCTTAGTTCCTTTCAGCGTGCTGATTCTTGTTGCGAGCTTCATGATGACAGGCGCGGCGTTGTTATCGCCGCCGTACATCGGAATGCATGCACCGATGTGTTTTTTTTCACCCGCATTGTTTGACTGCAGAATGTTGCCCATGGGTGGCAGCAAGATCAGTTTATTCTTGTTCTCTCCCCCCCCCCGAGAACTGCCCCGTTCTCCATTAGCACACGTACGGCGAGTCATATTGTAGCCCCCCCACAAACAAGACTACCTCCAAAGGACAAAACATTGACATGAAAATAGATGGACGTCATGCCAGCCGCGGCCCTTTGCAGAAGGATCGGGCACTCTGGACCAGTGTGTGTTGGGCAAAACCAAAGAAAGGGAAACAAAGAGTCTCCGGTCAGCTATGAAAAACCGGTGTGGGTGACCAGCTGTGAGCGAGCGGGGGCAGACAGGCAACACAAAGCAATCACTTAGAGGGTGTGGGTGAGCCCTCAGACCTCATCACACCAGCACACTGAAAAGAACATGACGCCTCAAATGTCACCGTCTTGCTGTTTTCATAGCTGCAGGTCGATGATCATACTTGCTGGATTTGAGTCGCATGTAAGTAAGAAAAGTGTCTCGCGTTATTAGTGAAGCTAACAGAATTGATTTGAAGCGGACTAAAAATAGCATATGAAGGCCGCCTTTTCAATGGCAGGAACCTCTTTAGGCATTCCATCGGTCACATACGTGCATGTCATGAGTCAAACATGTTTTGTTGTCTAAACCGCCAATGCACACACATCTATGCACACACATCTATGCACACACAGCTATGCACACACAGCTATGCACACGCATCTATGCACACGCATCTATGCACACGCATCTATGCACACGCAACATTCTCGCGCTAATATAATACAGTAGTGCAGTGGGGGAAATAATTATTTGATCCCCTGCTAATTTAGTATGTTTGCCTGCTTCCGAAGACATGAACCGTTCAGGACTTTTAGAGGAACAGGGAGAGACCTTTTTTTTAATCCAGAAAAAAGACATAAGTGACGTTTAGACTTGGAGCAAAATAAGTATAAGACAAGAACTATACAAGAAGGCCAACTCGGACATCTCAGAACGAGGATGTGAATATCGTGACAGGATTTCCGGTGTATGGCAGGAATAACATCCCCACACGTGTCGTCATCATCATGAAGTTCACTAACAAAGATTTATTAAAAAAAAACTTTAAAAAACAAACAAAAAAAACATCTAGGTAAATGTGCATCTCACAACATTGCCAAGAAAGCATGTGACTTAAGGAAGCAAGAGAAAATTCAGCCAATCACAGGGCAAATTAATTTATCCTTAACTTATTAGTGTAAGTTATATGATTCTGTCCCTTTTTTTTACTCAGGTATTTATTTATACATTAGATCTTATTGTTCTGTACTATTCTTATTTTATTCACTTATATTTACTTGTTTATTCTTATTTGCAATGTTTCGTATTCAACATCTTTTATTTACAAGCTATATTCTGTCTTTAGTCTTAATTGCTTATTTTGTACTGATCATTTTAATTTCTAACTTAAAATTTTGTCATTTAAAATGCAAAAAAATGCACTCACCTGCAAAATATTTGGGTGTGTATTTTAACAATAATACTGCAGTATTTCCCTTAATGCGTCATGTCTCACTCTGTAAAGCTGCAGAACCTGTTTGTGGCATGTATTTTTTTCACAGAATTAGTACTGTTTAACGTTTGCAGCATTTCTTGAAATGCTGGCTTTTCACATGTCAGCATTATTAGGTTCAGCTTGCAGTTGAAGTCATACATATATTTGAAGACGAATGTTTGTTTTCATTAGTCATTAGTATCAACATTTTAGCTTTTTCGAGTGTACAGCCATATGGATATGGAGATCCAATTCTGCTTCACCTTTGTTGACCGTTTGTCATTTATTTGCTAATTAAATACAGACGGACGCAAGAAACACTTCCTGTGTGTTACACCCCTACTCGCTAAATATCTATCTATCTATCTATCTATCTCTCTATCTCTCTATCTCTCTATCTCTCTCTCTCTCTCTCTCTCTCTCTCTCTCTCTCTCTATCTCTCTCTCTATCTCTATCTCTATCTCTATCTCTCTCTATCTATCTCTCTCTATCTCTCTCTCTCTATCTCTCTCTCTCTATCTCTATCTCTCTATCTCTATCTCTATCTCTCTATCTCTATCTCTATCTCTATCTCTATCTCTCTATCTCTATATCTCTATCTCTCTATCTCTCTATATCTCTATCTCTCTATATCTCTATCTCTCTATATCTCTATATATATATATAGCTGGGATAGGCTCCAACATACCCGGAACCCTAATGAGGACAAGAAAAAAATCCAAACCCACATAGCCCGGTGTGAAAAAGTAATTGCCCCTGCACCTAATAACGGGTTGGGCACCCTTAGCAGCAATAACTGCAATCAAACGTTTGCCATAACTTGCAACAAGTCTTTTACACGCTCTGGAGGAATTTTGGCCCACTCATCTTTGCAGAATTGTTGTAATTCAGCTTTATTTGAGGCTTTTCTAGCATGAAGCGCTTTCTTAAGGTCATGCCACAGCATCTCCATGGGATTCAGGTCAGGACTTGGACTAGGCCACTCCGACGTCTTCATTTTGTGAGGTGGATTTGCTGGTGTGTTTTGGGTCATTGTTCTGCTGCAGCACCCAAGATGGCTTTAGCTTGGGTTGACCAACACATGGCCGGACATCACACAGGGCCATGTAGATTTGGAGAATTTTTTCCCTCCCTTAATAACGTAAACCTTGATTTAAAAGTATTAACTATAACCATCAGTTGTAGTACTTGCAGTCAACGGCTATACAGTATCCATTCCCAGTTAACTTGCCAGTAACTAATAAAGGCAGATTTTTATTCTGCGTTTTTAATTCTACCCAAAGAAGTGTCCGGCGTTTATTGTATGTTCACTAAATGAGGACATTTCAATATGGTTGCTGTTGTCGGATCATAAGGTCATAGTTCCAGGTGTGTCTAACTCCAATTTCAATGTCCGATTCATCACATCTGAATATCTGCTATGACTCATTTTCCTAACGTGCGTCACAGGGGGAAAAAAAAAAGGTCCTGTCGGTCACATTCATCAAAAAGAACATCAGAGTGCATTCAACGTGGGAAGCAAAATGCAAACTGTTCGGTAGAGGCAGCATAATGAGAGCAAGCCTGTTATTTAAGACTGGCGCCATGACGACCACTGCCTCTGAGGGAAAAGGCATGAGGTTTTTATTTTTTTTATTATACAACCAGGCAAGTGCTTATAGTACCAGACATTTTGTGAAGAACAGTTTGATGGCGGCGGCACGGTGGATGAGTGGGTAGCACATTGGCCTCACAGTCAGGAGGTTCAGGGTTCGAATCTCCGTTGGGCATCTCTGTGTGGAGTTTGCATGTTCTCCCCGTGTGTGTGTGGGTTTTCTCCGGGTACTCCGCTTTCCTCCCACATTCCAAAAACATGCATGTTAGCTTCATTGGCCGCTCTAAATTGTCCATTAGAGTGTGAATGTTTGTCTATATGTGCCCTGCGATTGACTGGCGACCAGTCCAGGGTGTGCCCCGCCTCCTGCCCAAAGTCAGCTGGGATAGGCTCCAGCATCCCCGTGACCCCAATGAGGATAAGCGGCATAGAAAATGGATGGATAGTTTGCTGGCTGGGTTTGTGTTTCCATGACCACGTTGTAGCATTGCTTCCTTTTGGCCTTTTATTTCCATAGTGATGAATGACATGTGTGATGGCAGATATGTTGCAGCACGCATGCTGTGAGAAGGTCTGTCAACTGGGATGTAACAACCAGCTTGTATTTGTCAAGGAATCAAAACGACAAAAATAGTAGTACTGTATGAAAATCCATCCATCCATTTTCTATGCCGCTTATCCTCGTTAGGGTAGCGGGGATGCTGGAGCCTATCCCAGCAGACTTTGGGCAGGAGGCAGGGTACACCCTGGACTGGTCGCCAGTCAATCGCAGGGTAGACAAACATTCACACTCAAATTCACACTCTAATGGACAATTTAGAGCGGCCAATGAAGGTAACATGCATGTTTTTGGAATGTGGGAGGAAACCGGAGTACCCGGAGAAAACCCACACACGCACGGGGAGAACATGCAAACTCCACACAGAGATGCCCAGTATGAAAATATTATATATAAATTGTAACTTTTCATTTGGACACATAACTTTTAAGTTCATAGCATTATCTAAATTGGGCCTGCAATGGTTAGCGTCATAAATGTGTTTCAGAAGGTCCGACCCTAACCGAAACGTACCCAAAACAATTTTAAATTCAAATTAAAGATAACGAAAATCCAGTTAGTCCGATCCAAAAGGACACAAATGTTCACACACAACGTTTTTATAGTTTCACAATTACAGTTTTACATGCAAAAAAAAAGAAATGCACATAAATACATATAAATGAAAACGGTAATCCTTTAAGGTTCCTTTTACCTTTTTATTGAAGACATGGTTGTTGGCAAATACACGATGTGGCAGCAAGATCAACATGGACACCGCCTTTGAGTTATTTCATCAAATCTCTACTTTTCATGGGATCACAGTTGCAGAATAACCCAAAATGGAGCCAAGTACTAGCTTTTTATTCAATAAGGGGGCCATTTAAAAAATATCTCAGCAAAAAAGGTGGTGTTTGTTTCTTTCAACCACGTCTTCATTGACGGTAAAGGTAATCTTATGTGCGTTAAGGATTTTTTTTCTGCATGTAAAACCATTTTAAACAATGTCCTAGCATTTCTGGACAGGCGGTGTAACTGTGTTAGTAAGCAAAGAACTACAGAGGCGTTCGCTGATGACATCGTAGACGGGCAACAAAGACGACTTCCGGTTCCTGTTTCCATGGAGCGAGCCTATGGGCTGCGAACAACAACGTGTAAGAGAACAAGACATGCGCCATACTGCGTGTTAACTGGAAATGTACTACAGGCCATTGTACAAGTCCCGTATTTAGGTTCAGTAAACTGCATACAAAATGCCATTTGTCCTTTGACATTTCTTCACCTATTCAACTCCCCATCACCGCGCATCTAGATCTCCTCATTGAAGAAAGAGACAATGATTGCTGCTCTTGCTGGTATTAAAAATCACCCTTGGTTCTTGACTGGGGGGCAATTAAACTGCACCGTGATGGAAACGTCTGTGTGCGAAAACTACTGAATATCCTGAGGGAAAGTTATGCATGTGACGATGCTGGAGCTCCAAAGAAAGATTTGGAGAGTTCGACCTTGAAGTCACCTTGAAGGTACAGGCAGTGGACTGCTCCTTTGTGGTGCAGTCCACAAAGGAGACAGACACAAAGTTGTTCATTGTTCTGGGCGTATTGTATGAACAAAAGTATGTACTGTATGTGTATAAGTACATCCATGACTGCACAATCTTTGGACTAAAGTGCTCATGACACCCAAAAATGTTTCAAAAAAACCAATATGAAAACTTTTACTCACATTTTTGTCATACTGCTGTCATCCTCCGGTAGTAGTACTATAAAATATGAGCGAACTCTAGTTGTGATTTTCAAACGCACCCCCAGGCGGGTTTTGGGAACCACCGCTTGTTGGCCGTGATGTCACGTCAAGGAGGCTTTACAACACACAGCAAAGCAACAAAAAAAAAATATTCAAAACAATGACACAATAATAACATTCACTGATAGTGTGTTCTTAACTGGTGTGGCTGCGGAACCCATCATCACGGGTCAATGACAAGCGGCAACCCAAATTGTGGAATTTGGTGAAACTCGAACTTCTCAACTATCTTCTATTAAAAGGGACTATTTGCAGGTGAGACGCTGTGCATTGCACGCTCTTCTCCAGCAGATATCTGCAGCTGTGTGTCTTTTCCCTCTTGCTCTAGCTCGACAAAGTTGCCCATAAAGATGGCTTGTACATGTTTTACTCTGACATGTAATATGTATGTACGGAACATGCAGGGGTGTGAAAAACTATTTGCCCCCTTCCTGACTTTTTATTCTTTTGCATGTTTGTCACACAAAACCTTTCTGATCATCAAACACATTTTAATATTAGTCATAGATAACCCAAGTAAACACAAAATGCAGTTTTGAAATGAACGTTTTTATGATTTAGGGAGAAAAAGCCCTGTGTGAAAAAGTAATTGCCCCAGCACCTAATAACAGCTTGGGCACCCTTAGCAGCAATAAATGCAATCAAACGTTTGCCATAACTTGCAACAAGTCTTTTACACGCTCTGGAGGAAATTTGGCCCACGCATCTTTGCAGAATTGTTGTCATTCAGCTTTATTTGAGGCTTTTCTAGCATGAACCGCCTTCTTAAGGTCATGCCCCAGCATCTCCATGGGATTCAGGTCAGGACTTTGACTAGGCCACTCCAAAGCCTTCATTTGGTTTTTCTTCAGCCATTAAGAGGTGGATTTGCTGGTGTGTTTTGGGTCATTGTCCTGCTGCAGCACCCAAGATGGCTTTAGCTTGGGTTGACCAACAGATGGCCGGACATCACACAGGGCCATGTAGATTTGGAGAATTTTTTTCCTCCCTTAATAACGTAAACCTTAATTTAAAAACTGCATTTTGTGTTCAATTATGTTATCTTTGACTAATAGTTAACTATTTTTTATGAGCAGCAACATTTAAGTGTGACAAACATGCAAAAGAACAAGTCAGGAAGGGGGCAAATAGTTTTTCACACCACTGTATGCAGTATACACTATATGTGATTTATAGTATAACTTATTTAACAATGAGATTTACAGTTTATGATATATTTTATGTTGACAATCCACTTATCGTCAGAGGGAATCGCAACTGCTTGGAAGAAGACCGGATGGCAACAGCCATGGACCGGTCTTCAGTGCAGGTCTCCCTTGAATTTGCTACCCCCCTATTTGGACCGTATTTCCTCCAAGTAGCAAATGGCAGATCCGTATAGGAGATAGCTGCACGAGTGCCCATAAACAGTGTGACAACAGAGCAGCATGACCGTGTGTTTGCAACAACAGTGATGTCAGCTAAGGAAACAGGAACATCTTTAAGTTATGTCAGAACCGTTCAAAGGTGACGTTCCTCGTGTGACGTGTTGCGCGCCGTGAAGCAAATAACTGTACCATGCTATCCCATTTAATAAGTGCCACAAACGAATACACAATTCAACTTATTAAATATTCACATTACCTGAATTCCATCCATCCATCCATTTTCTTCTGCTTATTCAGGTCCAGGTAGCAGGGACCGTAGGAAAGTGCAGACTTCCCCGTCCCCAGCCACCTCTTCCAGTTCCACTGGGAGGAAACCAAGGTGTTCCCAGGCCAGATAATCCCTTCAGGCTGTCTACTTTTGCACCGGGGCGTCATCCTGGGTGGACATGCCCAGAACACCTCACCAGGGAGGTGTCCAGGAGGCATACGGACTACGTACCTGAGCCACCGCAACCGTCTCCTCTTAATGTGAAGGAGCAGTGGCTGTACTCTGAGCTCCTCCTGGATGACAGAGCTCCTCTCCCTATCTCTTAGAGTGAGTCTAGCCACCCTGCAGAGAAAACTGATTTCGGTCGTGACCATTGGTGAGGGTAGGAACATAGACCCGCCGGTAAATTGAGAGCTTTCCCTCACTCGTACACAAGCCCTTGCAATACCTATCCACCTGGGGCAAGACCGCTTTCCTAACCCTAAGGGTGCTAGATCAACAGGTCGCGTGTGTGACATCACAGCTTACTTTGTCGCAGGCAGTGACGTTTTTTACTTGCGTCCATACACAAACGTGTGACCGGAGTTCTCCCCAGACCGGGGGTTTTGAAAACCTTGGTTATTAGTGCCGTATAGATGTCCGCCTACATGTGGACAGGGCATGAGAAACATGACCTCGCATTTGGAGGTGCTAAGTCACGTCCCTGAAGCTTCGCACTCCGATGCAAACGAGATCCTAAGGATCTCCTAGAAATTGGGTCCTTAGGAATTATGAACAGAATCGGCCAACGTTCACCAGGAACAGGCTCCTGTTCTGGCTGTACAAGGACCGAATGGCACACAGTAGCATAGCATCAACCCTGTTCTCCCGAAGCGACCCCCACCGGGACTCGTTCTTCTGTAAGTCTAGAAAGCATATTCAAACCTGACTGTGGCCCATTATTATTATTCATTCCTTTTCTATGCCGCTTATCCTCATTAGGGGATGCTGGAGCCTATCCCAGCTGGCTTTGAGCGAGAGGCGGGGTGCACCCTGGACTGGTCGCCAGTTAATCCCAAACAACCATGATAAAGGTGGGCCAACTATGTTGTATATTGTATTGTTTTGCAAAACACCTCATGTGTTGCTGACTCACATTTTTTGATTGAGTGCGACTGCTAAATAACCCACCACGGGGCCAAAGAGAGTCCCGACTGCCAGAACTTTGATACGGGTAAAACACTATTGAATTCCATCTTGCCAGGATGTACGGGAAGTCCGCATCAACAAGGTCAGTCCATCCGTCATTTATATTTAGTTTGCGATGTTTTCTGCTTGTTTTGACAAAAATAGAATTACATCTTTTCATATTTTTGTGAGTCTGAAATTGATTAACTGGGTTTCACATGATTTCCTAAACAGAAAAATAAATGATGAAAATGATGTTCTCCAGTATAAGGGTTTCCAAAAAAATTTCAAAGAAGCAATGTTCAATAAATAAAAAAACAAACAAAAATGTGTCCGAGGATTCATTATGTGCCTATTTTGCTTTTCCTATGACTTTCTCTGGCTTTTTTGCCACACAATTTGGAAAAAGCCGTTCCCACGGCAGCCTCACAGGGGTTGCATCACATGCAGAAGAGCGCCCTAATGCTGGTCAAGTTAATGACATGTTGAAAACCAGAACCTATAAATCAATTAATTAAAAAAGCAAAAAGAAAACAGGACGTCCCGGGACAGGAGGGGAAAACCAGCCGTATCTCCATGCTACTGCTAAAAAGTGTAATGAAGATGTCGAAAGTGCCTTGTTGTTACCCGCCCGTATAACACTCCCACACAACACACGTTGCCCAAACCAGTGGGAGCTAATTACCAGCTTTTTTTCATTATTTACCTTTCAATCCAGCTCCAAGTACACACGTGCACTGAGAGTCTGAGGATCGTGAGAAATTGCTCCTCTGAACCATGAAAACTCTCCCGGGAGGCCTAGCATTGACCAGGAGCTCCCGGTTTGGTGTCCATCAAACTTGTGGAAAGAAGTCTTACTCGGGTGCACAGTTGCAATGTTTTAGTTGCAACTTGCGTCGCCGTGCTCGACAGTAAAAACGATTCATCTGCACCATATCTGGTTAGTGATGCATAACGTATGGAGAGCCTCGATAGCCCGTGCCAAAGGTGCACGTACCAGGGGCTTTATCGACACACCTTCTTAAACTACAACAGCTTTGCGTATCTCTGCTCGCTCAGCAAGTGACAAGCTCGCCGCCCGAGATGCAGGATGAGGAGGCGGGATGAGGGAGTGAGCGGCAGAGAGAGAAAACAGCAGGGGGAGGGAGGTGATATGGAAAGTGTGTGTGGGTGTATAGCTTTCCCGCTGGGCATGGCAGCTTCTCACGGGGCCTTGCCTCAGAACATGTCCTGCACGAGGTACGAGCTCTGCTGTGCACACGAACGTACCTAAACTTACAGCCGGCGAGGCTCAAAATACGCTTCGGCTGATTGGCGATATTCTACCACGGGTGTCCAAACTTTTTCCACCCAGAGCTGGTGATCTATATATAATATATATTATATAAATCAATGATCACAGTGGTACCCTATTTGATTTGCATATATATAATATTGTATAATAATTTATTAAACCTCTTTACACTGTGCCTTTTTGTCTTTGTTTTTAATGTTTGACTTTTTACAGTGTGCCGTGGAGCAAAAAAAACCAAGCTGTTTAATGCAAATGGCCCCGTGGATTTGGGACACCCGGGCTTATGCATTCAGGGCTCAAAGACGGTATTAAAAAAATCTGCTTTTCAAAGATAATAATCATATTTGTTCATCATAATTCTATTGTTTGTATGGCTTGTCCTCATTAGGGTCACGGATGAGCTACAACACATCCCATCTGACTTCAGGCCCGAGACGGGATGCTCCCTGAACTGGTCACCAGCTAATCACAGGGCCCATACAGACAACCAACCACTCACACTCACATTTATGGCCATTTTTGGGTCTCCAGTGAATCTAACGTGTATGTTTTTGGGATGCAGGAAAAAGCCGCAGTACCAGGAAAGAGCCTGCAAACGCCGCTCAAAGATGCCAAAACAGATTCAAATCCTCGATCGCCTGACTGTAAGTCCGATATGCTAACTATGAGGGCAACGTGGCGCCATAGAGGTAATTAATAGGTAATAAAAATAAAGATGAAGTATTACAATTTGTGGTTGTGTGTACAGTACCAATGTATTAAAAATGAAATATTTAATTTGGCCTTTTTGACACAATTTGCAAAAGAGCCGCTTTATGACATAGCAAATAAGTAATTTTTTGACAAATTGTTCCCAATGTTTTAAACATTTACAAGGTAAATTCAATGACTACCTAAGTAATCACCCTCGTCAGGTCAGTATTTAATAGCTGCACCTTTAGCTGCAATCACATGGATACTGTGGTGTTGGTACTTCCGGACCTCTGCATTTATATCTTCATATTTGTGATGTACGCCAATTTGTAAAAATGTGTTGTCACATGATGAGCTTTTTTTGCAAATTTCTCACAAAAGACCGATGACATTGACCGTGATTGAATTCATAAAAGCCTTTAATTACAGATCCGTAAAGCAGTAATTGACATTTCTAACATTTTTTACTATTTATAGCTTGTTGTCCTTTTGGTCCTGTGTGTTAAAATAATCACTGCTATGTAAAACAAGCCATTATTTTTGCCATTATTTTTCAAAAAGTTCCAAAGGAAGTAGTAAAGACACGAGAGGAAACACACTTTTGGGGGAATTGTGCCCAATCCTTATGTGAGACAAGAACACAGTTAATGCAGCTCTTTACTATACACTATGCCGTCTACAAAGGCCGCTATTAAAACACGGTCCATCCCCTTTCCTACATTCTCAGTGACAATTACACGTTCAAACATCTCAGTCTGGCCTCTCCGACTTAATCTCCGAAACCTCTACATGTGCTGCCCCTCTGATGTACTCATTCCTGATCCTGTCCATCCTGGTCACACCCAAAAAGAACCTCAGCATCTTCATCTCTGCTACCTCCAGCTCTGCCTCCGGTCTTTTCCTCAGCAGCACTGTCTCTAGACCAAACAATTTCCTTTCCTTTCATTCTAGCTGAAACTTTTCTATGAGGCTATGTGCTATTATTTTGTTATTTCTATTGAGGGCTTTACAACCATCATACATTTGCTGCTGTAGTCTGATTTGTCTCAGGGGTTTTGTTATTGTTGTTGCAATTGTTGTTGCTGATGTTGTCTTTGTCTAATTTAGTCCCCCCCCCCACCCCCCCCCCCCCCGTCTTTTTTTCTCTTCTCTATCCCCTCCCGCTCCGGTCGTTTTATTTAAAATCCACAGTAAAGAAAAGGACGTTTTCATGTCTCACATATGAATTGTGGATGATGGACAATTTGTTTTTTAAAGTGCAGTTTTCCTTTAAAGGGGACCTATTGTGGAGATTACCAGGCCTTTGTATTGGGTTTTGGACTTCTACAGAGCAGTTACACACCTTGCCTCCTGCCCAAACGGTCTGTGTAATTTACTCCACCCTCAGCCTTCCTCCACGTATGCCACAGGACACTGATAAATTGTTACTTCCAGCTTGCTCTTCTGACTCTTCACACGACCAAGTAACGTTCGAAAGGCGTCGGCCTTCAGCAACAGTTTGCTGGATAGTCCGGCTTTGTGTTGCTAAACAAAACGAGCTTTCCCTCAAACCCGAACAAACATTTCCATTGCTCAACGTTGCCCATGTAAGAAAGTCTGGGTTGCGTGACGTCAGTGGAAGTTGGTGTTTAAAAAAAACTGCTTTCAGGGCACTTCCAAATGTGCAAACATGATTATCTGACACGAGAATACAACATTGTAACAACATTTATAGGTCAGCAAAGAGGACAAGCATGACAGGTCCCCTTTAAGAACTAAAAATGACCTTTCAGAGATTGAACGAGGTTTTTTTGTATAATATACTGTTTAGTGGAAATGTAGTAAATGTTTTTGTTGTTGTATTTGTACTAGAAGTCAACAGTGGTGACCATGACCATAAAAGTGTTCTTTTATTCCCTTGATGTGTCACTCCAGGTGCCATCTCTACTTCCATGGTTGCAAAATGGAAACAGCTCAGTTTTCACAGAGGAACCCATGGGCCCGAGTGACTGGTGGAAACTCAACTACCATCAATGAACTTTGGCCACTCAGGTGATTATTGAGAGACATGTACGGGCCACTGCATCACAGATGTTGCCAGACGTTTGAAGGGCATATGTACGATATTTCCATCTCACTGCTCTTGGACTCGTTTTGGGGTGTCCCCCTGCAAAGACAGCGTTAGTGCATTCAGGATGGTTGATATGGTCAATGCAATTTTTGAATTACACCTTGTTGGACCACCGACTCCACGGCCTGTGTGCTTTCCTCAGGGGCTTCTCTGAGCCTCCATCCACCTCCACGTGCTCACTAATTTCAATCAGGGGTTGACGTTCTTCAACATGGTGACGCCAGAAGGACTGCAGCGCATGAAGAACAGTTGCAAACACCTTCACGTGATTTTAGCATTTTAAATAAATCACCATTACCTTTTTGTTCAGCATAAGTATGATATTTTGCTTCATGTTTTGTATAGTCTTCTCTTTTTGCGTAAATATTTTTTCCTCTGCACCTTCAGAGCAATTGGGCGTTGGGATGTCAGGAAGGTCATCTTCCTCTGAAGACTCAATCAACTCCAAAAAGTTGTCCATGTCTTCCGGAGTCTCAGCGTGGCTGACGAGCGCTGGCAGTGTAGGTGCACCTCACCTGTTGACAAGACAGAACGCCAAGCATGTTGGCGACACCTTCTGCATAACGAGCTCCACACACAAGAGGCGACTGATTGCGAACGCCACACCGGTAAGCGATGCGCTCAGATCCAGTGCAAATTGTGAGTCCTCCACATGTTTGATTGACTGTCAGATGAGGAAGGAATTCGGGGGTATCAAAGTATTGAAGATAACACGTTCATATCCTTACCTGGTATGTGTACGCTGGTGCCAACACAGACCCGTGTCGCTGCTTTTTTATTTATATCTCAATATTCTCTTTTAGAAATGTCAAGCAGCTCCAGGAAATCTGACACAGAAAGTGTTTTTTTCTACCTGCGAGAGAGTACTGAATAGCGTCCGGTCCGCAATGAAACTCCCGCTGATTTGTCCTCATCGGAGTCGCAGCAATGAAAAAAAGTGGGATTGCATCGCAAGCCAGAGTGTGCACAAAAATGTGAATGGCAATAATCGTCCGTCGCGCAGGTTCCATTGAAAATGAATGGACTTCACCTTCGTGTGTGGAGCCCATAATATTACCAAATGTAGTCTGGCCTTTATTGTCATGTACTCTAAACTCATTCATGCATTGTCCTGTTCATAGTCCTGGGCAAGCTGGATCCTGGTCTAGCGGCAGTGACTAAGGCTGTCTTCCATCCCAGTCACAGTTGTTGTGTCCTCGGACAAGACACTTCACTCACCTTGCCTCCAGTAAAGCCCACGCTGGTGTATAAATGTGAATGAATATTTGGCAGTCAGAGTAGGCGCAAACCGTCAGTCCGTCTCAATAATGGGTTTTGGGTTTATCTTGAAAGATACTACATAAATCCAATCCATTATTATTATTGATGCCAGTCTAGATTCATCATCATATTCAAAGATGTTATGACGATCTGGCGTTATCGTCCCACCTTAAAGGGACTGCTAGCAAATGGCTCAAGATTACATTTTTTTTCAACTAAAAAAATACAAGAACACCACCACAGCTACGTTCCATCCATCCATCCATTTTCTATGCCGCTTCTCCTCATTAGGGTCGTGGGTATGCCGGAGCCTATCCCAGCTGACTGCAAGCGAGAGGCGGGTACACCCCGGACTAAGTTGCCAGTCAGTTACAGGGCAGACGAAGAAGCATTCAAACTCATTCATACGTATCTTGTTCCAATTATGGTTTCAAAGCACGTATTGTACAGATTTCGCAATGACATAAAAAAATAGTGTAAACTGTCGTTCGGCCAAAATTTTCATAGTATTCAGTCACACAAAAAAAGCAGTCTCAGAGAGGTGCCCAACAATCTGACCCATTGCCATCAGGGGCTGTACTGGAGGTATACATGCGATGATAGCCGACAGACATCAGGCGTAACTTACATACTCAAAGCTGGAAGAGCGCGAGAAATGACGCTTGCAGTCGGATGGCACTCTCGCTGCATGCGGTCCCTTTTATGTCACTCTAATCCAAACATAAATTAGCAAGCAGTTCCCGCAACTGAACGCTAAGGTACTAATATACAATTACCACATCATATAAACTAAACTCACCATTCTTGTCTTTGATATCTTTATGCTTGCATGACACCTTTTCCCGTCTATGAAACCGCAACATCACAAAGGAGTTAAAACCGTCCTCTTGGAGACAGTCACCTGCAATAAAAAATAAATACAAATGTTGGGTCGGGTTAAAACAAAGTTTGTTTGCTGTGCTCGTGCAGTTCGCTTGGTCAAAAAAGGCAGATTGAGGTTTGGGTCTGATGCCGCCAAATATGAGCGAAGCAAAAAACAAGTTTAGAGGTGTAAATACAGTACAGAAATATCCCTGGCTGTGTTTTATTGTGGTATTTCCTGTTTTCCCTTCATATTTTTTTGTTTTGAGTTTTTTTCTTTTGGATGTTGGGTGGACCAACTTTTCTGAAGCAATTCAAAGTGCTTTACCGGACAGAAGGCAAAGTAAATCATTCCATAAAACATGAAGTCATTCTATAAAAGAGTGAGTAATACTTGAATCATAAAAGAAGAGTGCAGAGAAAACGCTTGCAATTGTCATCTACACAGGTAAATAGAAATGTTTTCAGCCTGGATTTTTCCATTCCATTCCATTTTCCTCCGCTTATCCGGGTCCGGGTCGCGGAGGCAGCAGCTTTAGTAGGGAAGTCCAGACTTCCCGGTCCCCAGCGACCTCCAAGGCCGGAAGGAGCCGGAACCGGAAGGCAAAGCTCTCTGTTTACCGATGGATCTATGTTCCCACCCTCACCTATGGTCATGAGTTATGGGTCATGACTGAAAGAATGAGATGGCGGATACAAGCGGCGGAAATGAGTTTCCTCCGTAGGGCGGCTGGACTCATCCTAAGAGATAGGGTGAGGAGCTCGGCCATCCGGGAGGAGCTCAGAGTAGAGCCGCTGCTCCTTTACATCGAGAGGAGCCAGTTGAGGTGGCTCGGGCATCTAGTCCGGATGCCTCCCGGGCGCTTCCCTGGTGAGGTGTTTCCGCCATGCCCAGGCGGGAGAAGGCCCCCGGGAAGACCTAGGACACGCTGGAGGGACTATGTCTCACAGCTGGCCTGGGAACGCCTTGGTGTCCTCCCGGTGGAGCTGAGCTTGGAAGAGGTCGCTGGGGACCGGGAAGTCTGGACTTCCATACTGAAGCTGCTGCCCCCGCGACCCGGACCGGGATAAGCGGAAGAAAATGGAATGGAATGGAACTATGACATAATAGTCCATGTGTATGTCTATTATATGTAAATACTATTTTTGCATTTTTATTCATAAAATGCTTTGGATTTAAACGTCTCCTTGCTGAATTTTAAAATAGAAAATAACACAACCGGTCTACACCAAACAGCTCATCCAGTCCTGATCCACCGTGTTCTTATTACTAAATGCTCGGTCGACATCGACATGCATGGTTGGCCGCTTTTGACGACATTCATTTCACAGTCAAGGGGCCCATTTCAGGGGTCACTGTAACCGTACTATAAATTGCTCTGGCATTTAAGTAAAAAATGCATCATAAAAAGATTTAAAAAACGTATAAAATTCACACGTGATCATAGCATTTACTCAGAAGTTTATTTCGCAAAATTCATGACCAAGAACAACCGTTTAGTCTGGAATGGCGTGTTATTCAAATACACAACAACGCACAAAACAGCGGGCTGAGTAGATGTCCAGTATGTTCACATAACAATCAAGTTAGTCAGCTACACAAAGGCATAAAGATCATACCTGTGAGGCTGAACAGGCCAAAATAACATACCGAGCCAGCGAGTTCAACAAGCAAGTTATGGGTAATCAAGTTCACCAAACTCCCAATCTCATTCCACATAAGTGAATTCTTCATCTTCGGTTTCAATGGCCTCGAGCACCCTTTTCCAGCTGTCGAGGGTACGGTTCACTCCCCTGTTGGTGACGGTCAGTATGAATTAACATTTAAAAATATGTTACATTTTGCATTTTGGTATATAAGTCACTACTCACCATAAATCACAGGTCCAGCCAAACTAAGGAAGAAGTGTATGACTTACAGTCCAGAAAATACAGTCAAATTCTTCACTTTGTTGTTATTGCTAAGCTAAGCTATTGTCTAGTTACACAATATTAAAATGTGCACACAGTGACTTCCTGCTCAGTGCAAAATAAAACCGTTTTAATGTGTAGCACTGTGTATCTTGCTGTATACCTTTTTTATCGTCCTGGCTGTGGCAAAAGTCACCAGTAAATGTTCAAGCAAGGATTACATTCAGGTTTCAATTCTGTCCCCCAGTTTGAGGGCCATCAAGACAAGCATGTCCTACTACTGCAATACAACCATAACAAAGAGTATACAGTCGTCCCTCGCTATATATATTTGCTGTTAGAACTTTGCTTTCTATGGACTACTAGTCCAAAAATATTGAAAGACTAAATGTTTGTATTATTCTAGCCACTAGGTGTCGATAATGTTACATTGATGAGACATGACATTAGATTAGACATGATAGAGTGAAAAGAAGTTGTCCTTCTTTCCCACTCCGTTTGAAATGCTTTCTTAAGTCTAGAATAAAATAAAGTCTAACTAGTTATCTTGGTAGCATGCTATGTTTAAAGCGGTGGTCGTCCCTTGCGTCCCTGCAATTATATATTCCGTAACCTGCGCATTACAGTTGAGCAATTTGTTGTAAACAAAGAGTAATAGGTGTGTAAAAGTGACTATAGGGGTGTTATTTCATGTCAAGAGGGCTTTAAATTATGGCAAAAAACGTAGGAAATCATAAACAGGTTTTCTATGGTCTAACTTAACATTTTAAAATTAATATTATATCCTACTTTGGAAATTCACTTATCATGTTCTGGTGTGGAAGCTATTAATCGTGATAAACGAGGGTTGGCGGTTTTGTTCATTTGATTCTGCTGAGTCAGGGTAGACAGTTTTATTTAAATTTTGATAAGAATATGGGCTAAAATTATTTCGTTCTTTTTTGCATATTGTCAAACACGTGTACTATTAAATGGTGATTGTTTACCTCAGCAACTAGTATGTTGCACACTAGGAATGTCCTGATCTACATTCGTGGCGGCTTCCAATTCGATCTGATTAATTTTTGTAGCCTTGCCGATCCAATACAATCCTTTTTTTTTTCTTTTATAATAAGCTTTTGAAATTGAGTATGGTTCTGAAAATACGTAGCTCTTCAAAGCATTAAAAAATAATGCATCCAAAGTACTGCTAAAGTGACGTTTTTATTTGGCAGCATGACTTTTGGCTTTTGTAACAAACTTCTGGGAGTCAGGTCCCTAATCCAGTAAAAGATCAAATTGGACAAAATGGGGGTGCAAAACACTTTTAGGGTATGACTAATAATTTGACTTGGTTATAACTCAGTTTATGGTGTGATGTAGAAAATATAGCTTTTTTAAAAACGATCTAACAACGCAATGGTAATTTCTTGACGGCCCCTAGTAACAACCAGCGTTAGAGCGGCACTTCCATGACACAGGGTGATCTACCGCCGTAGCTCTGGAGATGGGATCGGGACGTCCCTGGTACATACAGTCTTCTAAACAACTGAGGATGTCAGGCGGGATGCGTTGTGATCGTCTACAACCGTGCATGTCTAGTTATCCGAATATGTGCCGGGGTTTCTAATACTTGCATGGAGTTCTTCATTACACAGCACATTAGAGACACTTTATGAGTCTATGTGTCTTCATCGCTGTCTTTTCTGTGGCGGTCTCCACCAGATTTAAGCTCCATCAGCTCCACTTCATGCTTTGCTGCAGTCTCCAGCACCTTCTGCTTGTTGTAGAACACCACAAAGTTATTAATGATGGGGTGTATGGGTAAGGCGATGGCTATGACTCCACACAAGAAGCTCACGGCGGCGTTGCACTTGCCCAGTGTTGTTTTGGGGTAGATGTCTCCATACCCCACGGTGGTCATGGTGATGATGGCCCACCAGAAGGATTGTGGAATGCTCCTGAAGAGAGTCTCGGGGTGACTTTGCTCCATAGTGTAGCCCATAGCAGAGAAGACAAAAATCCCCACGCCCATGTACATCAGGAGCAGCCCGAGCTCTTTCAGGCTCCTCTTGAGCGCGTAGGTGAGCGTCTGGAGTCCTGCGGAGTGGCGCGCCAACTTGAAGATGCGCGCTATGCGCATGATGCGCAGTGCTTGCACCGCCTGCTGAACATTGGCCAGCTCCATCATGGAGGTGGTGCCGAGGTAGGTCAGACTGAGGACCACGTAGAAAGGCATGATCGCCATGAAGTCTATGACGTTCATGAAGGAGAGCGCAAAGTGTAACTTGTTGGGCGAGGAGCCGAGGCGCAGCAGGTACTCTGCGGTGAACCACAGCATGCAGGCGGTTTCGACAGCCTCCAAAGTCGGGTGTTCCACCAGCTTCCCCTCGGCGTCCGTCACCTGCAGGTCTGGGATGGTTCCCACACACATCACCACCGCTGACACCAGGATGGAGAGAAAGGACGCAATGGCGACCAAGCGCGCCGGGAAGGAGGAGCCGGGCTTCTCCATCAACCTCCATAAGAACCTCTGACACTTCTGGACGCCCGTAGCGTTCTGGTCCACCTCCATGTCCTCCAAAATGACCTTCACTTTGCTAGCGATCTCCTTCAGCTCCCCTTCCTTCTCGCTCAGGTAACTTTTACAGCAATCATCTAGAACGCTTTGGTCTATTTTCCAGAACTCCATCTCCTTGATGAAGCATATGGGGCAAATGCCGCGTTTAATGTGGACTTCATCCAAGTAATAGACATCCACGATGCACTTGAAGGCGTCTGGATCTCGGTCGAAGTAAAACTCCTTTCTGCCGGGGTCAAAGTCGTCACAAAGGGACCAAATAAGTTCGTCGTTGCGAGCTGACGAGCAGTTCGCCAACTGGGCCAGCCTGCTCTGCGGGTAGCGATTCAGAACTTCCCCGAGGAGCGCCACTCGAACCCCGCCGATGTTCACGGCGATCTCCGCCTCATCGCCCTCGCACCTTCTGTAGCTTGGCTTCGGGATCGTCCACATGTTTCCCGGAGTTGTGCGCGCAAACGGAATTCGGGGTCCGGCCAGCAGCAGCAGCCGCGGCGCGGTTTTTCCTCTTTAAGCCGACAGAGCGACGAACAAAGATCGTGCGCGTCTTTTTTTTTTCTCCTCTCCTCACGCGAAGAGAGAGCGCGAGCACCGCTTTCGTTGAGGAGGCATCGAGGCCCTCTAGTGGCGCGCTGCTGTATTACACCTTCGCCTTGCGCATCCGTACAGTCTTGCTGCTGGTTTTGGTGACGATCCCATACCCGGTAAATACGGGAACGGCATCGCCGACGCCGACACCTTTTTTACTGGAAAACAACCGAGGTCATTGAATGATTTGGGTTTATCTGGTTCGGACATGGCCGCACGGTGGATGAGTGGTTAGCACATTGGCCACACAGTCAGGAGATCTGGAAGACCTGGGTTCAAAAAAAAATTTTGCATGTTCTCCCCGTGCGTGTGTGGGTTTTCTCCGGGTACTCCGCTTTCCTCCCACATTCCAAAAACATGCATGTTAGCTTCATTGGCCGCTCTAAATTGTCCATTAGAGTCTGAATGTTTGTCTATATGTGCCCTGCCATTGGCTGGCGACCGGTCCAGGGTGTTCCCCGCCTCTGACCCAAAGCCAGCTGGGATAGGCTCCAGCAACCCCGCAACATAGAAAATGGATGAATGAATGATTCAGACATGCGGAACAAGTTGCATTTAGGAACATCACTTGGTAACGTTTTTGCAAATTCAACATGCCCTGAAAAGGAAGTGGCGCTCATTTAGCCCTACCCCTTGTCCATGTTTATTGCTGATTATTGCTGCATGAATACAATAAAGGACATGTTCACGCTTGCAATATTTCACTTGCTTACATTTGCTCTTTTGCATTTGGCTTGTAAAGTTTGTAAGCAACAACAGCATCACCAACGATACGAATAAAAACACAAATCTTTGAAGCTAGAGAGAACAAAAAATGAGCAATTGTATCTCGCTAGTGTCAATACTCTCAATATTTGGATGTAAATGAGAGTTTTTGCTTTTGTTTACTTATTTGACAGTGTTTGTTGTGGACTTTATTTATCCAACCATGCCAATATCCATGCATTTCCTCTGCCGCTTATCCTCATTAGGGTCCCAGCCTGCTTGTCCCAGCGAGAGGCGGTGTGCACCCTGAACTGGTCACGAGCCAATCGCAGGGCACACAGAGACAAACAAGCATTCACACTCACGTTCACACCGATGGACAGTTTAGAGCGGCCAATGAAGCTGACATGCATGTTTCTGGGATGTGGGAGGAAACCCGAGTACCCGGAGAAAACCCACACAACACGCACACGGAGAACCTGCAAACTCCACACAGAGATGCTAAGCAGAAATTCAAACCCAGGTCTTCCAGATCTACTGATTTAATAATTGACATCTTTTGTTTATCTATTTTTTTAGTCCCGAGTCTTGAGAACGAATATATTCTAGCGCATATTTAGTCTATTTCGTCAATGTACACGAGCAGTACATATTTCACTACTTTTTTGAGACATTGTAGGGGAAACACAGCTTCCCTTGCAGCCTTAGGGCTCTAATTTTGTGGGTTGCGCAGCTTGGCGCAGTGGTAATTTTGTCCGCCGTAACACCGTGCCCAGCCAATTTGGTAGACCGAGGCGCGCCGCAGCAGGGGAGGTGCCGACTGAATAAGCCTGGCGTAGTGACAATTTCGTGCCGAAGGTGTCCTAAAAGCTTTCCAGCTCCAACCTGGTTTACTCTCGGCTTAAGGCGAAGCGCAGCCGGATTAGTGGGTGACTACTGCACAGGAGTGCACGTCACCGAAACCCCACAGGCCGGTTTACACAATGTCAGGCACATTTGAATGCATTTAATAATCACAACAACCACTGTTTAAAGTAACTACCTGAATCAGCACATACATTTTGGTCTCCTTCTGGCCACCACCTCCTCTGTCCCTATCGCCGCCCCGTAACACCAACCTCAACCCTACCAAAACCCTCAATACTGACAGCTAAGAGGGTGAAGGACGCAATGGCCCCCCATCAAGACCAGTGTCACAACGGTTGAGGGGCCGCCCGGGTGGCCACTGTGTGCCTCCAGTGCTCTGATAGTTTTTGGTTGGCCCTTCTTCTGACATAACTGAACCATTTTTTTTCACGGGGCAACAGTTCTCAGTACGTCAGGGCAAACCTGAGTTACGATACTTGTCTCCTCCCACGCCACTTTTGCATCATCAGCCCCTGGAGGTCTGCTCGCATCACCATATATACGGCCACTGCGAGCTTGGGCCTCCCGGACCAAAACATCACTTTCCGTCTGGGAGAAGTTTGGCCATCTTCCACTGTTTTCATCCATATTCAACAAAACTTGCAATGCGCTTCGCCAACAGCGCATTTAAAGGTGAGGAGAAGAGTTCATTTGATTGGTGAAGATTTGTGTAAGATAGATAAGATAGATAGATACTGTGGATACTTTATTAATCTCCAAGATAAATTCAGTCACGCCTTTTCTCCTTCCTCTTTGCCATTTGCGCCGGTAGAAAGGACGGAGGCGTACTTATGCCAGGCTGCGCGTGGCACGAAATTGCAAAATGCGCCTAAAAACACCCATTGGCGAGGCGCACCTTCGCCTGCACTTGTTCTACGAAATTAGAGCCCATAGAGCAAGCGCCACATACTTTAAAGTTGGAAAGTTCATCAATTTACCTCTCACTTCAAAGTGATCAGACAAAGCAATGTTTTGGTAAATGTAGTCATCATCTGAAGTAAATCCCATACTTGTACAGTACTTGTGCTTAGGAAAACGCCTACACTTCTGCACTCTCTCCATTAACTCTTAGCATGCACACACACAAAACCTACTGGTAGACCAGTGAAACTGCAGTACAGTGTTTGTGACCTGTGTCTACTGATGGTTTATACTTTGCTACTTCAATTTCGGTGACTGAGATCTTCCTCTTCGCTATGATTCTTGGAGGGGATTCATGCATTTTTAAAGGGATTACTGCAAAGAAGGGAAATTTAAAAAAATCCGATTAATCGATTAATCAAAAAAATAATCAATCGATTCATTGATCATGAAAATAACCGTTAGTTGCAGCCCTAATTCTGACATAGGTTACCATGGAGATGGATCCTGTGGCGTTAAACTACACCCACTGTCATTACTCCAACATTTGTCATCATTCATTTTAATCATTGTAGGTAAAGGACTTTACACAATGTTACAATCATTCGATCATTTATTAGATAATAAAATACGCAACCCATATAAAGACAAGTTAAACATGTACAAGATAAGAGCTGATCCTTACACAATTACAACAGATGTATTATCACAGTGCAATTATGCTTTCAAAGACATTAACGCTACTGATTAATGTGGATGTGAACTACATTACCCAGATGCCTTAGCGCTCAAGGGGAAACCCGTGAAGCTGTTGAAGCTAAAAGCGAGTAATGATGATGTTAATTAACAATTTGGATTTTAATTATGATGGTTTTAGAGGAACAGTGAGTGTAATAAAGTACGCCACTGTTGTTGCCATAGCGAAGCAGTGATTTTGTGATCAATAGCAGGGTTAATTTAAGGGAGCCGCGTACGCGCACTGATTCGGGAATGGCTTCACTTGGCTTGATTAATCAGTGTCTACTCATCCTGGCTTGTGCAACCCATTAAGCCCAGATGCTCTTGTTTCGGGTTGGTTGAGCTCCACTCAGTCATGTGTACAGGATGTCTGAATCCTACTTTGGTGCAGCAAGGCCAGGGTCTGAATATCAAAGTATTTTTTAACATAACATAAACTTACTTGGAGGGGACATGGGAAATTTGAGGTCGCGTTTATGGAACTGCAGACCGGAGCAGTGCAGTGGTTGCAGTTGGCGCCGTAGTTTCCACTTGTTGTGGGAATCTGTTTTGTCTGAGTAGGTTTTTAATGTTTATTTGTGATTTTAAAAAACTATCTGCTATAGTAAAATTCTGTGCACAGAAAGCCCATACAGTATTGTTTTTTATAAAACTCATGTTCTAAATATGTACTGTACAGCTTACTGTAAGTAACAATGTTACATACACCTAAATCATGGCTTTTCTTTGAATTTTATGGAATTTCAGTTTTACTTCTTGCCATTCTAGTTGCACACTGCTTACTGTTTGCAACTGCAATGCAAATTGAGATGTAAGAATTGAACTGGAATTTAGAGTTTTGTACAACCCTGAAAACTGCTGCAGTGTGCAAAGCAGCGACTAACACACCTCCAGTAATGCTCCGCACTCATGCTGTGCTGTATTTTGCTAATTATCCGAGGCAGTAGTAGGAGTCCAGCATATTGGATCACGTCGGGGTCACCAATACGGCAGTTGCAAGAAACACTCGGCGCTCGATCTCAAGCAAAACTTTATTCTCCAACTGCTCACCAAAATGATTGAACGTCACCCTCATATTGCTGGCACTTGCGCGCCCAAACCTGGGATACAAACCACGCCCCCCAGATGACTGCCATCTGGGTGAGAGACATGCCCCCCAGTGTCCGTCACAATAGACTCTTGTGATAAAGGGTCTCCGGTCATATATTTGTGCAAAGCGTATCAGGCACCACAAAAGGAATTGCCTGAGTTTTGGTGCTCTCCTCGAGAGTTGCTAGCAGAGCTCCAACATGTTGGTGTTGATGTGGAAGCAGATGTAGGAGAAGTAGTCCTGCTGGAGTCCTGGTATGTCACAGGTCACCTGATAGCAACACAACACCGTCATTTGTCACACTGTCAACGTGCACCTTCCAATTCAAATGCCGCTGTTTTCACAGTGTTGCGGTTATCTTCTGCCTTTTGAAGCGCCCACAAATGCGCCACTGCGACCTTGCAAAGCACGGGTGGATTTGCATGAGACAAATGTCATTGCAAGAAGCTTGCACGGCAAATGGACGACAATCCTCTCCCTCACCCACGCATTATGCACACTGCAGTGGAAGCACACGCCAATGTTTTCTGTGCCCGTTGGCAACAATGCAGTCATTGCCAAAAATGTTGTTATGGTTTGTTTCTTTCCAAAAATTCATTGCAGCGCCCACCTGTTGCAGTTACCTTCACATTTTGTATATTCAGTTGCCATAAAGTTGCCTAAAGTCTACCAGGTTATATCAGCATGTTCAAAATGTGTATAACGTATTATTATGTGAATAAACCCCACACAGAGATGCCCAGATACCCAGATCTCCTGACCGTGCGGGCAACATGCTACCCAGTCATCCACCTTGGGGTTGTAATCATGCAGTTTCCAATGTCTTTCTTTACTACTCCCAACCCATTCATGCTCATTTCATGCACGATCCGCTGAATGAACCCAGTTTATAATTTCTCTTTTGTTAGTCCAGGTTTTCTTTTTGTTCTCCAACCGATGTTTGTGCTACGTAGAAGTGTGCAGCTTTCCAAATTGTGTTCGATGCCAGCATCGTTTCATTGGATTCTCACGCAGCATTTGTGAGTTTAGACGAATCTGTCTTAGTCTTTTACTGTCTTCTGCTGTCTTGTTGATGGTTTGTTGACTATTGCTCCATACCATAACGCTTCTAAAGGCTGTGGTTTTGCACTTTCCATCAGTTGGTGAACAGCCCGTTTCAGTTTAATGCTTGTTTGCGGTAAATTGCTTACTCCAAAATTGAAAAGTTTTACAGCTGGCAATGTTTTTTTTTTACATTGAAAAGGGACAACGCATATTGATGGAAACTTGCACGTAAATATGCCAGAATTAGCAAAAAAATAAAAATAAAGACAACAACACTATATATTGTAAATGATCAAATTAAAACAATAAACACAATAAGAACGTACAACAATACATATTTTCACTACGACTTGACAAAAAAGTTTCAATCGACTTACATCCGTTTGGCTGACGGTGGCAGTCGGGTCCAGATGCACAAACAAAGAGCAAAGTTGTTCTCGCAGTTTCTCCGAGCACTTCCTGTCGGACCGGAGCAGAAGGGCCTGGTAGTCGACGGGCAAGCCGTACCTGCAGGTGTACGTCGTTAAGAGACCGCGACGGCCGATCAATCATCACACGGACGCTGTGAAGGTCTCACTCACCTGAGTACCGACTCTACAAAGACCCTCAATGCTTTCAGGTGAACCCAGGCAATAAGCACCTGGGTGTAATTCACCTTCAACCAACGCACAAATGTGCCCTAGAAAGGAGAGCGCACGGCGGGAATTCACTACCAGTACTTTTGAAATCCTGTACATCTTTCATATGGTGCACAGAATTATGTCTTCTGATATGTCAAGATGCACAGTACT
This sequence comes from Oostethus manadensis, assembly GCA_024372805.1. Classification (NCBI taxonomy): domain Eukaryota; kingdom Metazoa; phylum Chordata; class Actinopteri; order Syngnathiformes; family Syngnathidae; genus Oostethus; species Oostethus manadensis. The sequence goes on from QODF01000016.1 coordinate 1,721,602, forward strand.
TCGTTTCCCTTTTGACAGTATCTCAAAAGCACAGGCCAGTGACTTTAGTATGAGCCGTCAGTCCATATTCCTCACTGCCCATTACTTCTGACCTCACATCTGTCTCTACACGGTGGTGTTCAACTCACGTAACGTTCTTTCTTGTGAACGCGGAGCTCCTTCCTCTCCTGCAGCTGCTTCTCCTCCAGGTGAAAGCTATAGTCACGCACGGTGAACCTGTGTGGGGGTCACAGACTACACAATGATAAACGACACAGACAACATGGTTTCATTCCGAAGCTGTGCGCTCCTCTACCTCATCCTGCTTACTTGCTTTCCTGGGCTTTGGCTTTGAATTCACCCACCACTCTCTTGAACAGTGTCACGGAAAAAACACCTCCTTCTCCATCTTCATAGAGTTTCCTGTGGATGCACAGAAAGCATGACGTGCCAGCACAATCGTTCCTGTTCGGTGCTTCTCGGCTATTTTCTGTCATCCGGAAATGTTTCCACGCCCTACTATTGAGAAATTGATAGTATTTTGTCATTATATGAAAATGCAACAAAATGGAGTACAATCAATTTGTACATGTTGGCAGTTCTGCGCTAACATTGAGCACTCCCTGCCCCACCATTTGAGAAGAACTGTTCTAATTGAAAAGTTGGGTGATTTCAGTGCATCCATCCATCCATCCATTTTCTATGCCGCTTATCCTCATTAGGGTGGCATGGATGCTGGAGCCTATCCCAGCTGGCTCGGGGCGGGAGGCGGGGTACACCCTGGACTGGTCGCCAATCAATGCACTTATACAGTATTCTGACCCAGACTTAGCATAGCCGGATGGTGTACCGACCCTGCACTCTGAACGGAGACTTCAAAATAAGAGACAGAAAGACAGCTCACCTGCTTGATCGTGGCACCACAAACTCTGACAAAGATTCATACGTCTTCTCCCACTGCATGTAGTCCCTCCTGTGATGCCGAAAACGGGACCACAAGTCAGCTTCGTCGCCCGTCTGTGATGTCATCAGCGGGCTAATCTTTTCTTTTTCTTTAGCTATGCCAAAAACCCTCAAAAATGATAGTTTTGCAATATCAAACTATATTGTATATTTTATTGCACGTGCGTAAAACAATTTTAAATGTATACAAATGGCAAATGAAGCCCTTACAACTTTATTTGCTCCATTTTGTGAGAAACACTATTGGATAAAAGAAATACCTGACGGCAAAACACACACATCCAGTCTTTGGCAGTAATTGTGTCTTCTTTTATCCTTTTCCGCCATCCTTTACATGCATTTGGAAGTCATTCGTTCATTTTCGACGCCGCACTAGGATCACGGGGGTATGCTGGCGCTTATCCCAGCTGACTTTGGGCAGAGTACGCTGGTCCCTAGACTGGTAGGACTGGTCGCCAGCCACACAACAAAGACAAACAACCATTCCCGCTCACATTCATACCTACCAACACTTTAGATTCACCAATTAACCTAACATGCATATTTTTGGAATGTGAGGGGGGCCGGAGTACCCAGAGAAACCCACACATGCATGGGGGGGAACATACAAACTCCACACTCCATTGAAGATGTGCACCCAGATCTTCCAAATCTCCAAAAAGTGTCTCTCAACACATCCTTCTATTTTTATGCATGCAGCTCGAGGTACAAAAAGACTGGACACCCTAATCTGCATTCATGAAACAATCGGAGTTGTTCCTGACCTGCTCACCACCACCAGCACGGTGGTGAGGTACTCTGAGACCACCAGGTCTTCTCGCCTCACGATGCCATCCAGGCTGCATGTTTGCAAACTTCCTCTAAAAATAGAAATATCCTGCTTTAATATGTAAAACTGTTTCTATCGATCAATGTAATCAACTCCTAATATTACTCACTCTAGCTTGTGCTCAAGACACTGCAGGCCTGCCTTCACACTGCTGTACGCCGCAGCTCTGGACTTTAATTCCACCTCCACTTGGGAAACTTCCTGTCACGCGCATGCACCCGCCAGGAGCACATGCAAGCATTATTAAATCAAATCAAATGTAATCATTTTTAAGTATATTATTTGAGATAATAATTTACAATATAGTAGTGCTTGTGTGTACATTTCAATTCTGTCCACTGGTATTTATTTAATGCAGTGCATTGATCAAAAATGAATACTAATTTCGGTGTGCACTTAATCCTAACACTTGAAAGACACCCAAATCTGTTTTATTACCATTATTTTTTATTTTGTCTCTTTTAATGCCCGAATAGGACACTCATACAATAATCACCAAGTTATGGCAGACAAGCGGAGGCTCGGCCGCAGGAGATCATCCACCTTCTCGCAGCAGACCTCCAGAATCTTGTCACTTTTAATGCACAGTATAAGACACTTGGCCAGGGGCGGTGGTGATGCTAGAGCGCAGCCCCCTCTGACAACAGGTCCAAAAAACTCTGGGCTTCTCTTAATGCGGGACACATTCTTTCCAAACCATCAGCACCAACACCCTGTATGCACTTTTATAGACCTATTACATTATATTTTTTTAGATGAGGAGTATTCTGCAAAACAAGTTAGAAGTTTTTGTAACATACGGATTATCCTTATCTATCCGTTAAAACCCTCCTGCTAACTTTCTGATCGACATTTGCAATAAGTGTTCCGTTTCCATTGTTCACTTGCAACACAATCCAGGGTTATTATTATAGGAAATGGCTCAGACATGTGTTAAACGCATTTTAAAGTATAAAATGTATACACTAGGTGCTCACCGCTAACAAACGATAACGTAGGATGATTGATGAACAAATGGAATCGATGCTCCAGTGCAGAAGTTACAACAAAGTTTCACTTTCGCACCTTACAGCAACTATGGTGCGTTCAAGGACTGCCAAACAAAATGAAAAATCTCAACGCTTGATGAAAAAATATCATCAGTGAAGCATAAAGACATAAACATGTAAAAAATACAATTTACATGTATTATCATGTATAGTATTACCTCGTTTATTGCTGTTAAATGGTTCCGGACCGGACCCTGACAATTCAATTAAACATGAAGTAGAATTCCCTTTCTATAAGTGGAATATTTTTGTAGTTAGTGCATTGAAAACCAGTTTACGACCTTGTAAATGCGGATTTTAACATTATTAGAGCCCTTCAGACATGAAATAACACCTCTACACTCATATTAGCCAATACTGTAGAGTTGATATAATCGTTTACGACATAAGTAGAACTCACGCACGTGTGTGTTGCAATAAATGTGTTCCGGACAGGAAGCGAGGTCAGGGGTTTTAGCTTGGCATGGGTTACAGCCACAGCAGCAGCCCGTGTTGTTATTATCATTATTATGTTACTATTTTTGTACCATTCAAAGCTTGAATGAAAGCCTTTTGTTGGGGCAATCAAACCTGTTTTACTGAACTTCAAAGTAACTTTACTGACCTCTAGGGACCAGTGTAGAATACTACATATCCCACTTTGAATGCATCTTCCTAGTGCCTTATATTTATATTTTAGTTTATTTGGCCACTTTCTGTTTGCAAATCCTTCATTTAGCCAAAACACACACAACATTTTCTTAAATATGTCTTTTTTTCTAGGCCATATTCAACCACAAAACAACATGATTTATTAATTAATTGATATATTAACGAAGGGTATATAATGAAAGTGTATATTAATGAAAGTGTAGCGGCGAAATTCGCATTGCAACGTGGCAAGACACGTATTATATTTCATGAGATATGTGTTTTGTGGAAAACTGGCTTATTTTCAAAGAACCAAAATTAACATATCCATGAATTTGTGACGCTGTGAATTCCCAATCTTGAATGTGCACTTTGCCCCTTTCCACACTTGAATAACCATCAGAATGTCACTTAAAAAACTAAGACTCCTCTAGCTCCAGAGCTATAATTAGTATTATTCAAATTACCAAGCTAATGTAACTTAACTGTCCTCCTTTGTACCTTAGTGATGATGTTTACCAGGCTGGGGAGAGGCAGCGATGTGGGATACTTGGCCTTGTCCCACTGGAACCGTGTCACATAGCTCATCATGTCCACTAACATACACACACACAAAAACACGTGCACATTCATTTGTAGTGGGAATATACAAGTTCATTCGCATCGCACTAATGAATACTTAGAATTAGGCACAAAGACACAGTCTTAAAGACGTCACCTGAGGCACCTAATGCTGCGGGCTGTTGACAGGTGAGGAATTCGTTTCAGATGTTGTATTAGGTAACTTATTCTACGATTCCTACATGGAAAAAAATCTCCAGACTGTATGTGGGTGTTAATGTATATTGTTCCGACATTCTTCCATCCATCCATTTTCTATGCCGCTTATCCTCATTAGGGTATGCTGGAGCCTATCCCAGCTGACTTTGGGCGGGAGGCGGGGTACACCCTAATGGACAATTTAGAGTCGCCAATTAACTTACCATGCATGTTTTTTTTGGAATGTGGGCGGACACCGGCGCACACATGGGGAGAAGATGCAAACTCCACACAGAGATGCCCAACGGAGATTGGAACCCTGAACCTCCGGACTGTGAGGCCAACATGCTACCCACTCATCCACCGCGCGCCCTGTTGGTCCTACTGTGTTAGGTAACATATTTATGCTTGTGTATTCTACTGTTTCTACATGGAAAGCTGATAAAAAAAATGCCCAGACTGCATGTGGGTGTCTATTTTTCCCACATTTACTCTCATTTGCCTAAGGCATCTATGCATTTACTTAACGGGATTTCCAAACCATCTCATTAACCCCACAATGTAATTAACCCCTTCCCAGCCCGAACGCGTGTGTGCGGCTATGTGTGCCTCACCTCCATTGGCTAAAACGGTTTCCGTCGCTTTGTCCCCGGCTTGCTCCATCACCTCCCTCATACACTGGCACGCTTTTGTCATCACGCTTGGACCACACAGGAAGAATAGCGTCATTAACGGTTGCACCAGAAAAGGTCCTGGCCATCTCTCGTGTTATTTACCGAGCGACACTCTAGCTGGTAATCAACCCTGCGCTTGGTACACGCAAGTAAAGACGGCAAGGAGGAGCGGGCCCCCCAGAGGCCGCGTTTTCATTGGCTTTGCCATCTCATCAGCTCAAATACACCATTCATGAATAGAAAATCAGGAGGGGAAACTACCCGCCCGTCCTCGCTAAACATGAATTAATCATGGTGCCGACTGCGGGCCAGCGCAGTTTCTGGTTTTAAGTAAGGAGTTACCACCATGCAATCATTGCTAAGACAAAACACGCTGTTTGGGGCTTTCTTACCTCTCAGTCAATGTGTCAAGCGTGGAGAGTTCTTCTGACACGCGGAGCAGGCTGTCCAGTGTTCCCACCTGAGGTCAAATATACGAAGCCCTAACTGAGGTTACATGACTGACACTTTCCACCCGAAGACAAACAGGATATTTCCAAGTGACTCCGTGCAACGTCTTAGAATGTGACACATTGAGACCACATCGAGTGAAATGGGTCACATGGAAACCTGAGCTTTCATCCCCGCACCAGAGAAGGACACCAAACACCGCACCATCCTCATACGCACTCACTGTCCTCAAAAACCAATATCTAACAAAATACGACATAAATGTCAACAAAACTTGCCGGTTATGCTAATCAAAAATAGGAAACGACACCAACCTTCAGATCTGGAATGGAGAATTTGCAGCAGGAGGCCAAGTTAGTTTTGCCAATGATGTGTTTGAGTTTCTCTACACTTTTTGAACTGGTCTTGTCCAGTGGGACAGATATCAGCCACAAGTCTTGCATGACTCCTAGTACTTCACATAAAGGCCACCAGTTAAAATATGTATTTCGGCACTGGAGAGACAAAAAGCAAGGATGTGGAAAAAACCAACTCTTCACACCCGTTTTACTTATATTCGCTTTAGTCGGGACAAAATAAAGAATTGGAAACGGCGGATTCTTACCTTCAAACAATCTTCACTGGGATCCTGTGTCAGCCTCCCACAGTGGATGCGGAGTCTCTTTCACCTGAAACTACCAAACTGCCAGCCCACTGACTTCTAAGGTCACAGGAAGTCATTAGCCATCCCGACACCGACACACTGAAAGAAATGTCTGACTAGGATTTTACATTTTTACTGCAGTTAATCAACGTTGATGATTTCAGCATTTTTGCATTCTTCTTCTATTTTCTGTTTTAGCTGTAATCGGATTTGTCCCGCGGCCATTTATGCAGTCATTGCACAACAACCCCATCAATGGGGAGGTCACTGGCATTTTTAAAAGTCTCCTTTTGTTGAATCCAGGGGTTAATCCAGCATGCGAGGGTCACTTATTCATTCATTCATTCATTTTCTATGCCGCTTATCCTCATTAGGGTCGCGGGTATGCTGGAGCCTATCCCAACTGAGTTTGGGAGAGAGGCGGGATACACCCTGGACTGGATTTTTCAATATTTTTATTTTTATTTTGTAGTAGTGTGTGTATTATTTTAAAGACAAAACATTGTGTTATTTAAAATTATTATTCTCAGTATTTGAAAATTTTTATTTACATTATGCTTTTTGCTTTGTTTTAATTGAAGCAACTGTAATTGAATATAAATTTATGACATAAATCTATGATTATGGTGGGGAACACTGTGTAAATTTAGTTTATTATTATCCATTCATTCATTTTCTATACCGCTTATCCTCATTAGGGTCAGAGGGGTATGCTGGAGCCTATCCCAGCTGACTTCAGGCGGGAGGCAGGGTACACCCTGGACTGGTCGCCAGCCAATCGCAGGGCAGACAAACAAGCATTCACACTCACATTCATACCTATTATTATTATTATTATCATTATTATTATAATTATTAATTACTCGTAATTAAATTGGAATTCACCTACCGACCTTGGTGTAGTGAGGATAAGCGGCATAGCAAAATAGATACAGACGACCCCAAATGAGAGCGGAACGGTATAGACTGCGTTTGGTCCCACACGGACGGATGTGGAACGGACGTTGACTTCCTGTTTAGCAGCGGGCAACAACGTGGGTCCCGTACAACGCACCGATGTTGTACGTCTTCTCTTGTGTGTATCCATAGCCTTGCGAAGGTTTAAACATGCAGGTTTCTAGTGTGAATGATGTGAAGGTTTACAACTTGAGCCATGGAAAGTCCCTCCCGGAGGTAAGAAGCATAACTTGGCTTTCGTCAGCTAAATGATGTGTAGCCTTGTTTGGCTAACCGGCTAACTTCATAATAGCTTCAGAAATGTTTCGACAGATGTAGTTTTTACTGACACTTTTAACGTCAGTCCAGCAATACTTTTAATAATTTCGTGGCGTCAGTAAAACTGTGGTGTTTTGTTTTGAACATCCAGTGGTTGTCAGACCGTAGGAAGAGACAATTGCAGAAGAAAGATGTTGGTAAGTTCCAGTCCTGTGCTAGGGATCAGACGTATGCCTTTTCCATTTGACATTTCGGTCTGTCTCGTTGTCTTTCTATATTTTTAGACATCCAGCGCAGGATTGATCTTATCCAAGACTTTGAGATGCCCACCGTGTGCACTTCCATAAAGGTATCTAGAGATGGGCAGTTCATCTTGGCAGCAGGTACAAAACCCCCACAAAAACCTACATTGTTTTTATGTGAGCAAGATGGTGGCCTGCGGGAGGTTGTTTTGAAGTTTTGTTCCTATAATAAAGTTTTACAACTCACAGAACATTTAAAGGACATTTCCAAAGCTTAAATACATTTAAAAAAAAGAACAACAGAGAGAACGTTTTGGGATGATTAAAGTAGTTATCACTGTCCATCACACGACTAAAACATTTCTCCTTCAAGGGAATGCCTTTTAATCTTGATAATAGTTTCGACCAAGCGTGTGGCCGATATTGGTCGGCATTTCCACCCTTCCGTGGTGATCCAATTAGTTTTCTTTTGACTGATACTGCATCAGATGCCTCGTGATTGGCTGGCCACCAGTCCAGGGTGTACCCTGCCTCAGACAAGGATAGGCTCCAGCATACCCCGTGACGCTAATGAGGATTAAGCGGCATAGAAAATGGATGGATGGACATTGCATAAGAATAATTTTGCTAAAGTTCACAAAAAGCAACAAATGAAGCATTTTTCTTCTATTTTTCTTCTTTTAAGACTATGGGCTTAAATTGTGTGGGCTGCGCACCAAAACCCCACAGGCCGGTTCACAAAATGTCAGGCACATTTGAATGCATGTAGTAACCACAACAACCACTGTTTAACGTAACTACCTGAATCAGCACATACATTTTCATCCATATGACTGCCCCATCTGCCTCTGTCGCGCCGTCTCCTTCTGGCTACCACCTCCTCTGTCCCAATCACTGCCCCGCTCCTCCTCATTCCCCTCCTCATCGGTGGCCAGTGGATCTGATGTGGATGTGGTTAATTGTAAATAAACGGTTAATCAAACGGATTGACATCTTTGATTGTGTAACGGAGAATTGCAAAAATAATGATAATGAATTGAAGTTCATCTCACATGCAAGCTCATTTGATTGGTGAAGATTTGACCCGGCTGCGTTAAACCCAGTCATGCCTTCTCTCCTCCCTCTTTGCCAATTGCGCCGGTAGGAGGGACAGAGGCGTACTTAGAAATTGCAAAAGGCACCTAAAACAGGGCTCTACGAAATTAGAGCCCTGTGTATTATCCCGTCCAAGTATTCTTCTATCCTGAGAACATAGCTGGTTGACATGTGACAAGGTTCTTAACTGCATTTGTATGAACGTTACAATGCGTGTGGTGTTCTTCATTTTAGGCACTTACAAGCCCAGGCTTCGGTGCTATGACACCTACCAGCTGTCACTGAAGTTTGAACGCTGCTTGGATTCAGACGGTGAATACCAAAAGATCTTGTTGCATTTCCATATCCCATCAATTTTAATGACTTCCTTTTCTTTTCCTCACAAGTTGTGGCCTTTGACATACTGTCTGATGACTACTCAAAGGTAATTTTGAATGTATTGGTTCGACAATTATATGTTTGCGGTTTGTATATTTTATTAAATTGTTACAAAAAAATCAGTCCTCGTGAATACAAATAGTTTTGGTAGTTTAGTCGAGTGAATATGTTTTGGGTTTTTAAAGTGTCACGTTTGTAATGAAAATAAAAACTACTGCAGTTTCTAATTGAGGGTAATGCAAATGTAGACTAGTAGAATTTGGGTTGTTTTTTTAACATTCGTTTTTAAAATTGTGTCCACAGCTTGTGTTCCTGCACTCTGATCGTTATGTGGAGTTCCATTCCCAGCATGGTCACTACTACAAGACCCGAATTCCAAAGTTTGGACGGGACTTTTCTTACCATTATCCCTCGTGTGATATTTATTTTGTGGGAACTAGGTGAGTGGGTTTTGGGATTTTGTGATCAGTGCGCTTTTAGAAAGTTTGTGAAAAGTTTGTTGAAAGTTCGTAGTTTGTGAATTGTTCACTTACAATGGCAATAAAGTTTTTCTGATTCTGATAATGCATATTTTATATGTTCAATGAGTATAAATTCCGTTTTTATTTTTTCTCCAGTTCGGAGATCTACAGACTGAATCTTGAACAAGGTCGCTTCCTCAATTCGCTTCAGACAGATGCTGTGTGAGTGTTTTTTCCCCCACATTAACAGTCAAGGATCTTCTCTCAGTCGTGTCACTGGTTTTTGTTCCTGCCTTCTCAACCAGGGAGCACAATGTGTGCGACATCAACCCTGTCCACCATTTGTTCGCCAGTGGAACCTCTGAGGTATTTAGCATAAAGTGCTGCATATAAAACAAGCCAGTGAGTGAGTACTTTTGTACACAAGATGCTTATAGCACTCACGAGTGCCAAAGAATACAGTATGGCTGTGAGAAACAATGACAAAGGGCATGCAATGCTTTGTTTTCTGTGCAACATAAACAGTAGAAGCATATGAGATTGGAGCCGGCTGGCCAGCCATTTTACCGTTGCTTGCCGTATGATATGTGCTTAGCAACTCCGCAAATCTCAGCTTCTTATAATGGAGTGAATGCCTGTTCTCGCGTCCTATACATTCATTACATGGTTTTCTTCTGTGAAAGTTATATTTTGTACTTATTTCTTCTTTTTCTGTTTTCTTATTTCTTGTACTTTCCCCTGCCTTGCCTTGGTTGTTTTATGTTGTGATTAAGTGTTTAAATTTATTATGACAAGTTTGCAGAGCTGCTGAAAACATAAATGTCTCTTGGAGATCAAGAAATCAAGTATCTATCTGGTGTTGAGCAACTACTAGAATGCTAGAACTAGAACGTGTGCCAAGGCTGAACTTTTAACATAAAGTCAGTTGGGCTACTTCCTGGCTTTATGGAAGATGGTGAACAGGCAGCTGATGATAGTAGTTTTGCAATTTTGTTCTAAACCCCCTTGCACTTTAGTGACTTACATCCCTGTTTTTGTCTGGTCTTTAGGGAAGGGTGGAATGCTGGGACCCTCGTGTCCGGAATCGAGTGGGTCTTCTCGACTGTGCCTTAAACAGCCTGACAGAAGGAATGGAGTACGTAGCAATCGGTCGCAGAGATGTCTGTTGAACCCGATCTTTCTTGTTGCTGGCACTGTTTGTACTGCTTCACAAAAACATATTCTTCTCCTCTCGGGGAGCTTGACAAAAAGTAATAATGTGGTACTGTCTCGCCTTTGTTTATGGGTCACTCTCTTAATGTTTTACAGAACTTAGCATTCTGTAATACTGTCAATATGTCATTGCTTCCAGAGTTTTAAGTTTGCCCTCAATAAGCGCACTGAAGTTTAACGGCTCCCTCTCCATCGCAGTAGGCACCAGCACTGGACAGGTAAGCGAGCCCCTTGCTGGTTGCTGCACACTGACTTAGATATTAGAGACACTGTGGAGATGACCGTAAAATAAATTGGGGGAAGAAAATGATGTTTTAAAACATATCTTTGAATGCATTTTCCACAAACAAGCCACTGTCCTCACAATGGCAGCCTAACAATATGTCCTTCCTGTGTGCTTCCTTTCTGGTTAAAGGTGCTGCTGTATGACCTGCGCTCCAACCAACCGCTGCTGGTGAAAGACCACTTCTACAACCTGCCCATTAAATCGCTAAACTTCCACAATGAGATGGATCTGGTTGTGTCTGCAGATGCCAAAATAATAAAAATCTGGAACAAAGATAGTGTAAGAATAACAGATGTTACTCATATTTATAATACTAATAGTTACTGTACATGCCCACTGGTCACGGCATTAAATACACTCTCTTGTGATAGACAGATTTCCAGCAGCTCTGCAAAAGTGTCGTAATAAACACTTAAAATGAATCAAAGCAAAATAGGAGAGAATAAGAATAACTTAATAAATACGGAACAGAAAGATAAAGTAGAAGCACTCCATCAAAACGGGTATGTCTGTTGAGTGTAAAAGTCCTATCAAACCAGAACACATTTGTGGGGATAACCCTGGAGTGTGGATTTTCCATGTTGGTCTTTCAACACCAAAGCCAGTTTTGGTACTGCCAAAATGTCCTCACAAATAAAAGGACGCCTATTTCATAAAACAAATGCTGCTTATCGGATGACATCTTCTTCCTCTGCTCACCACAGGGCAAAGTCTTCTCCTCCATCCAGACTGAGAGCAACATTAATGATGTGTGCATGTACCCCCACTCAGGTGAGAATAATGTTTCCTCTAAGAGCACACGCCACGGTACTCTGATGGAAGTGTAGCACCACTGCTGCTGGAAAAGTGGGCTCAGAGTAAACATCTAATGCTTACATTGAATAGTAAAAGTAGGTGGAGTTGCCGCTAGCAGTTTTATATTATTCAACTTACTGTAATTACTCATACAGTACAGGCCAAAAGTTTGAACACACCTTCTCATTCCATGCATTGTCTTTATTTTCATTGTAATGAAATGTAGATTCTCACTGAAGGCATCAAAACTATGAATCAACGCATGTGGAATGATGTAAAAGTGTGAAATAACTCTAAATATGTCTTATATTTGAGATTCCTCAAAGTAGCCCTGACTCCATCCTTCTCAACAGAAGAGATGGAAACAACTTCTAATATGATCAAACAAAAATAAAAACTTTATACTTAATCCATCCAATACAATTCGAACTTTTATAATGTGCAAAAGATGACAGAGCACTAAAATACTTGAACACATAGACACAAACTGGTGTTCAAAGAAGTGAGTGCATAAAAGCATAGAGCCTTCAATTTAGGTCGGGATTCAGACAGTTAACTCTTCTAATAGGATTACGTTGCGAGATTTGGATATGAACCGGTGCCTATGAGAAAATTAATCTTGGTGTATATGAGGGAATGTTTATTAATGATCCAGCTCATAATATTCCCAACAATACCAGACATGATTAAATAAATGGATGCTTTTACAACCGCATGAAACCACAGGTGAGTGAAACAACTTACTCTTTGAAGCTTTTCCTCTTTTCTGACCCAAAAATGTGGTTACAGTGTTGTATTCTCGTGTAACACGATGCCAATATGTCAGATAATGAGGCTACGGGAGTGATCCCTAAAAGCAGTACTGGATAACTCAGCACGCTGGTTTTTTTTTTTTCCAACACGGAGTTCCACTGACGTCACAAAACCCCGACTTCTTTATGTGGGGATGCCGAGGTACACGCTGTAGGCCTGCCCTCTTCCTCGCTCTGCTTCGCTCTGTTGTTGAGAATTTCAGCGTTTCACGTTGAGCATTGGCTCCCAGGAAATGTTTGTTCGGGTGTGAGGGAAAGCTATTTTTGTTTAGCTTTCCTAAAGAGGCAAGCATCAGACAGAAGTGGTTGGAGTTGCTGATTCCCGGCCAGAAGAGAAAAATATGCTCATCGGTCAACGGCACTTCACACCGGACTGTTTTGTGAACATGGGCCAATACGAAGCTGGACTGTCCGCCAGACTTTTACTGAAGTCTGATGCCTTTCCAGCTTCACTCGGTCAGGTTGAAGAGTCAGAAGAGCAAGCTGTTTGTAACAATTTATCAGTGACCAAACTGTCTTGTTTTGTGCAAGTAATTGGACAAAAGCGGTTGTGTGTGTAGCATTATCGAGTGTGCACACAAGGAGCAGAGGGAGTGGTACCTGCATGCATGCAAATTACAAGCACACTGATGTCTGTACAGCCTAGGAAGTGGGGTTCGGCAGCTGTCCGGAAGTCCTCGGGAGAGCTTGGGAGTAAATCACAAAGACCGTTTGGGTGCGAGGCAGGTAACCCAAGGAAAAGACGCAGAGTCTGAAAAAAATTTAGAAAGCATCCTGTGCGACTTATCGTTTGTAGCTGCTCTATAGGAGTCCAGAACTCGATGTAAAGGCCTGAAAGGGAATATAATATTTGCACCACTGGGTGGCGCCATCGTAACTTGTTTCATCTCGCAAATAGATTTATGCTACATGTGAAGGTGAGCATAATCATTTGGTTCTGAAGCCAACGACAAGTTTAATTTCAGTTTGTTTTTTTTCACTTTTAAAGTTATGTTCCTATTTTAGACAGATTTTTCTCAAATAGGAGTCATAAACTGCAACGACATTTAGGCATTGCGCAATCTTGTCTACTTCCATCAGCACTTACTTTTCTGTTTGTTTGTGTTACAGGTATGCTGTTTACTGCCAATGAACATCCTAAGATGAACACGTTCTACATTCCTGTGAGTAGTCCTTGGCATTTTTTCAACAGCTGACAGATGAGCATTCATAAACTGCCAAGCACCTTCGCAATACGGACATTTTGCACACTTGTTGGTGCAATGAAAGGTTGTATCTGATGTTCTTGCTGGTGTACATATGACTGAGTGGCCATGCTTAGTTACGCATGTAATTGCAACATGTGTGGGCTTTTTCACCATGCACTTACACACAAGCACTGAGACCAAAGAGTGACAAAACAAGAGCGGGTGTTGATTTTGTTGATTTAGAACTTTTGTGTGCTCTGCCCGAATTTCCAGGAATGACCGAGACACATCTGTTCATTTTACTATGTGAAATGTCATGACAGAAGTTTATATATATATATATTTATATATATAACCATTTCTGGCCCCTGGGGGAAGGGAACAGAAAATAATTGAGAACCACTGCTGTAGGTCAAAGTATATGATTTAGAAATTAAAATTTGACTTGACTATTTGTATTTCAATAAAGATATTTCAAAATAACACATTTTAGAGTTGTAATTTTAATACATAAACGGTCAAACCGTGATATTTTTCGCATAGGCCCGCTGCATGTTTAAAAAAATAAATAAATAAATAAACCAAGAAAAACGGTGAAAATGGGAAAAATAAAGCAAAAGGCATATGAAACCAGAAAAAGCTAAAATGTTAATAGTAACAGTAACATAAAACTGTATCCGACAGCATATTTTTTTTAGCCTTTTTTGCAAAATTAAGCAAATACAAAAAGCTATTAGTGTGGCCCCCTTCCACAGGGAAAATACTTACAACATTTCTTGAAGGTTGGCGGGTCTGCAAAGTTGTAAACACACCATCGTAAACACGTCTGTCGGACTTGACTGGTTGAAGTTATGACCTGGGTTCACTCATGGCGGCATTTTCAACTAGACCTCCACTGACTGGTGGGTCATTACTTCACATGGCCTCAGTTGAAGTATATTGGTACTATTATTTCATAGTAATAGAACTTACTGGGTTCTTCCTTGCGCTATGGTTCTTCCTTTGTGTGTCCCACTACACAGCGGACCATTTACTACTGGAAATGAATCTGAAATGTGTGTTTGTCTGAGTTCAGGCCCTGGGCCCGGCACCTCGCTGGTGCTCCTTCCTTGACAACTTGACAGAGGAGCTTGAAGAGAGCCCCGAGAGCACCGTGTATGACGACTACAAGTTCGTCACCCGCAAGGACCTGGAAAATTTGGGTGAGATGTTTTCAAAGTAATTCATACCCTATTTTGTTTTATTTGTATTGAGGAATGTATATATTATTATGCTTGTGTGAAGCAAGGAAGGCTGAGTGGAGGCGTATCCCTGGGGAGGGGGTTGAATGAACATTGGAATGCAGTCTCAGCACTAAAAAGATCAAATGGCAAAGAGCAGATAGTTGGTTGGCTGATGTCGAATAATGGCGGGGTGTTGATTTACAAGGGCTGTATCACTTGGCCTGTTACGTAACGTTGAGTAGACCATGCCGATGGAAGATCTGGCAGGAGCATTTACACACGCATCATGCATGAAGTACGTAGCTTCTTGAAGAGTGAGTCATCTCAGGGTGGGGAGCTCTCACACGCAAATCATTGAAAAGGTACTACGGTACCACCCAGAATACCTTGTAGTTACTGTAGCTGTATGTGAAGGGCTAGGCATGTTGCCTCTTACTCATGGGCAACCACTGTGCCTTTTCACAATATTTTCAATATATCCGGTTTCCTCCCACATTCCAAAAACATGCATGTTAGGTTAATTGGCGACTCTAAATTGTCCATAGGTGTGAATATGAGTGTGAAAGTTTGTTTGTATATATGTGCCCTGTGATTGACTGGCGACCAGTCCAGAGTGTACCCCGCCTCTCGCCAGCTGGGATAGGGTCCAGCACACCCGCGACCCTAATGAGGATAAGCGGCATAGAAAATGAATAAATTAATGAGGATCTTATTCATTAGACTATAACAATATGAAAGCGATCCAGTTTACCTCAAACCTTGTGCAGAATACTTTGAGTTGGAACTTGAATATGCAAATATTGTATCATTTAGCTCATAGAAACTTTAAATAAATCAATACCGTCCTATATAATTGTGTAAATGACATTGCTTTTCCTTTTCTTTAAGGTTTGTCTCACCTGGTGGGGTCGTCCCTCCTGAGAGCATACATGCATGGCTATTTCATGGACATCAGGCTCTATCATAAGGTGTGTTGTTGTGCCATAGAGTTTATCATAGTACTCGTTAAAAAACAAATTATTCGTGTAATCAAAGTCACAATGGATTTCATAACTATGACATTAAGGATGTATGAGCTGATGTTCACTGACCAGACACTTGATTGAGATATCAATACAAGAGCTGCTGTCCAATATCTTGGCTTATTTTATGTAGCAATAGAAAAATACAGTATCTGCAACACCGCTTTGACAAACTTAATTGTTCAAATACTACAACAATTTCATGATTGCTTCAATAATACTTTTGTTTACATGTCATGTTTCTGGTAAATGAGTTTACACATGTACCTATTGAGTTTTATTTCATTTAGCATGTACAAACATGTACTGCACAAACGTTTTATTTAAAATTTGCATTGTTTGGTCCCAGGTCAAAAGCATGGCAAATCCGTTTGCATTCGAAGAGTACCGCAAGGATAAGATCCGGCAGAAGATCGAGGAGACCAGAACTCAGAGAGTGCGGATTAAGGTGAGACGTTCCAACACCATCACATTACCTTTCCGTTATCCGTTAGCATTACAGCTGCACCATATTGTCGAACAGAAGACGTCAAATTGTAATCCAACTATGCTGTCCTAACGGCTTCTACCGTAACTGTTGCGCTAGTAGGTGTTCAGGTTCAAGATACAGGTTCTAAACACGTCAACCTGCATGAACATTACAACTGCAATGAATGTTGTCTGCCCTCAACACCTAAATTGAGATCCAGTTAACTAGCATGTGCTTGTGGCCTTCAGGTTGAGTTTAGTTTACGTGTTGATATTTTGTTGTCCACTTTTCTTTTAACATTTTAGTACTGACCCAGCTCAGTGCAACTATGATAGAGAAGGTATTAAAAATAAATATACTCTTTTCCACCAACAGTCATGCCATAAAATGAATCTTTATTAAAAATAAAAAAAAAAAAAAATACACTACCAGTCAAAAGTTTTACAACACCTCAATTTTTACAGGAATTTATTGAAATTCCATTCAATTCCATTTTCCTCAGCTCATCCGGGTCCGGGACACGGGGTCAGCAAATACAGTAGGGAAGTTCAGGCTTCCCGGTCTCTGGCGATCTTTTCCAGCTCCACCGGGAAGACACTAAGGTGTTTGCAGGCCAGCTGTGAGACATAGACCCTCCTGCGTGTCCTAGGTCTTCCCCGGGGCCTTCTCCCGGCTGAGCATGCCCGGCCTAGATGCCCGAGCCACCTCAATTGGCTTCTCTCGATGTGAAGGAGCAGCAGCTCTGCTCTGAGTTCCTCCCGAATGGCTGAGCTCCTCGCCCCATCTCTTAGGGTGAGCCCAGCCACCCTACGGAGGAAACTCATTTCTGCCACTCGTATCCGCAAACCCACTGTTGTTCACGGGTTCAGATGAGGGAGGCAGTTTCTCCCAAGGCACACTGTCATTGCCCACACTGTCTCAACCTCTTCCACGAGCTTGGGCTCCATTTCCCAGCAGAGAAGTAACATTCCATGTCCCAAGAACCAGATTTGGCCTTGGCATGAACCCTTATGCTTGCCCCTGCAGGTGGTGGGTCTGCGGGGGGAGATACCGTGTGGCTAGTTTGGGCTGGGCCCGGCCGGACCCCTTATTGAAATTCAAGCAAATTGTTGCTATGAAAAAATGAATTAACAATGGAAGAGGGAGGACAGAGCATCTAAACACTTAAAAATATAGGTTTTTCCTCCAGACAAATTGGAGTGTTGACCGGTAGTGTAAATTGGTTCCTTGACCCTGACAGCTGTGTAGTTACACCTGTCAATAACTTATTATGCCTTACATCTACAGTGAGGGGAACAAGTATTTGAACCCCAGCTGATTTTGTAAGTTTGCCCACTAACAAAGAAATGATCAGTCTATATTTTCAATGGTAGTTTTGTTTAAACACTGAGAGACAACAATGACAAAAAAATCCAGAAAAATGCATTTCAAAAAGAGTTATAAATTATTTTGCATTTCCATGAAGGAAATAAGTATTTGATCCCCATATCTGTCAGCAAGATCTCTAGCTCCCAGGTGGATCTTATACAGGTAACGAGCTGACATTGGCAGCCCTCTCAGCTCGTTACCTGTATAAAAGAGACCTGTCCACAGAAGCAATCAGTCAATCCAGATGCCAAACTCTGCACCATGGCCAAGACTAAAGAGCTTTCCAAGGATGTCAGGGACAAGATTGTGGACCTACACAAGGCCGGAATGGGCTCCAAGACCATCACCAAGCAGCTGGGTGAGAAGGTGACAACATTTGGTGCAGTTATTCGCAAATGGAAGAAACATAAATTAACTGCCAATCTCCCTTGGTCCGGAGCTCCATGCAAGAGCTCACCTCGTGGACTTTAAATGATAATGAGAACGGTGAGAAATCAGCCCAGAACCACTCAGGAGGAACTTGTCAATGATCTCAAGGCAGCTGGGACCATAGTCACCACAAAAACAGTTGGTAACACACTATGCCGTGAAGGACTGAAATCCTGCTGTGCCCCCAAGGTCCCCCTGCTCAAGAAAGTCCATCTACCGGCCCATTTGAAGTTTGCCACTGAACATCTGACTGATTCAGAAGAGGTGAAAGTGTTGTGGTCAGATGAGACCAAAATTGAGCTCTTTGGCATCAACTCAACTCGCCGTGTTTGGAGGAGGTGAAATGCTGCCTATGACTCCAAAAACTCTGTACCCACCGTCAAATATGGAGGTGGAAACATTATGCTTTGGGGGTGTTTTTCTGCCAAGGGGACAGGACAATTGCACCGCATCAAAGGGAGGATGGATGGGGCCATGTACCATCAAGTGTTGGGTGAGAACCTCCTTCCCTCAGTCAGGGCATTGAAAATGGGTAGTGGTTGGGTATTCCAGCTTGACAATGATCCAAAACACACGGCCAAGGCAACAAAAGATTGGCTCAAGAAGAAGCATATTAAGGTCATGATGGCCTAGTCAGTCTCCAGACCTTAATCCCATAGAAAATCTGTGGAGGGAGCTGAAGGTTGGAGTTGCCAAACATCAGCCACGAAACATGAATGACTTGGAGAGGATCTGCAAGGAGGAGTGGGCCAAAATCCCCCCTGAGATGTGTGCAAACCTTGTGGCCAACTACAAGAACCGGCTGACCTCTGTGATTGCCAACAAAGGTTTCGCCACCAAGTACTGAAGCACCTTTTTCAAAGGGATCAAATACTTATTTCCTTTATGGAAATGCAAATTAATTTAGAACTCTTTTTGAAACGCATTTTTCTGGATTTTTTTTGTCATTGTCTCTCAGTGTTCAAATAAAGCTACCATTGAAATTATAGACTGATCATTTCTTTGTTAGTGGGCAAACTTACACAATCAGATGGGGCTCAAATAGTTTTTCCCCTCACTGTATCTGTCAATAACAATGGGAAGGTGTGCAGTCGCGTCAGTGGAGGGAACGTGTTGACTGTGTCATCATGCTGTTTGTGTTATTTAACAAATGTAAATGTTTTTTTGTCCTGCCTGTGTCAGACACTGCCCAAAGTCAACAAGGAGCTGGCTCTCAAGTTGATGGAGGAAGGAGACAACGAGGTTGAGCTGGCTTCCAGGAAAAAGAAGGGCAAGGTAAGCAGATATAGACGACAAAGTGTATGAACTTGTAGCTTTCCAAACTTACATTGTTTACCTAATTCAACTTGTTGCAGGCCCTTCCCACCATTTTGGGCGACGACCGCTTCAAGATGATGTTTGAAAACCCAGACTACCAGGTGGACGAGCAGAGTGAGGAGTTCCGCCTGCTTAACCCCATCGTCTCGAAAGTCAGCCAAAAGAGGAGGAAGAAGCTGCGTCTACTTGCTCAACAAGATGGGGCTTCTTTGGTAATACTGCACTACTTAACGAATACGGCAACAAAAAAGGGTTAATATGTCAATGATTCTGTCCAGGAGGCCCAAGAGGAAGAGGAAGAGGAAGGTCGGGCCAGCTCTGAGGAGGAAAGCTCAGACGACGACAAAAGCTGGGTGGAAGAGGTGAGGGAGCAGCGTCGGCTACTGAAGCAAGAGGGCCGAGACCGCCGGCGGCAGGAGAGGAAAGACGCTGACCGCAACGTCGTCCTGCTGGAGAGCAAGCGCAGCGGAGGAGAGCAAACCTCCATTACTGCCGACAACAAGAAGGCCAAGCGGCCTCAATTCTATCAACTCAAAAGCGGGGAGGAGTTCCGCAGTTTCAATGACGTGGCCCACAAGCAGAGACTACAGAAGTATGTTTTGTACGAGTCAGTATACACCCATTCTTAGCTTTTAAAGTCATTAGCAACTGGAAAAAGCTTGTCAGTATAAAAATTCTAGACACACATTGTTCGTCCATTTTCTGAACGCTGGACAATTTGTGTTTGTTGTCGTCTCTCCCTCAGGGCCTCTTTGGAGGAGCGTCTGATGTTAGAGGAGCACTCTGAAACCAGCAACCTGGCTGACACTACTGTGGGCAGCAAGCAACTCACCTTTACTCTCAAAAAGGTAAAACGTGCTCATGTATGATGCAGCAAAGTTAGGAAAAGCAGTGTGTATGAATAGAAGCCGTGGAAATCAGCAAACCACAATACATCAATGGCGCCATTATTGGATTTTTACCACTAATAACATGCCGTGCAATTTTAGTGGCTATAAAAAAACCAAACATCCTGAAACACTAATTCATGAACTCCAGTACATACAAAATATATATTCATGTGTACTTTGTGTAGTCTGAGCAGCAGAAGAAGCAGCAACAGGCAGAGCGGGAGCACCATGAGGAGAGGAGGAAGCTCCGGCGCTCAGCTGGACACTTGAGCAGTGCCCGAGGGAGGGGCCGGGCTGGTGGCAGAGGAAGAGGAAGACGCTGAGGAGGGGACACAGATGTCCTCGATGGCAACACTGCTGGTTTTAAATCCCTGAGCCATTCGCAAGACTTAGGACTTGCCAAATAGGCGTGGAAGCGCCTTTCCTCTTGGGTGGCTCCGACCCTTTGTGTAGACTTGTGTTCAGACTGTGCACACGCGTTGAAAAGTTATTATCCAAAACCCATTAACTGTATATTTTTATTTTGCTGTGATTAGACCTTGTTTTTTAACCATGAATGTGATCGAATGCGTACTCTTGGCTGGGCCGTATGTCGTGCTACTCTTCCCAAAACCTGTTTGATAAAGCGTTTTCACGTCCCAACCAAAGGTGTGTACAGCCTCTAAAAGCAACTCCATCTGTGAGAATGTGTGCCAGCTAGAGCTACCATCCTTTGTGTCAAGCGCCTGCATGCGTCAGCACCGACAGGAGGGGAAGGGGAGAAATGTGGGGGGGGGTTCAACTGCAGTTCTTGGAAATGGGACCCCCTCCGCCCCTCCTCTCTCCGCCCCTCCTCTGGCCCAGTTCCAATGTGAGAAAGGGAGGTGTCAGTTGAGCCACTGAGTAGACCCCAGACTCATGTCAGCTTGCAAACTGCAGGTTAACATGGATTACTTTTGCGACTGTCTATCACTGCATCTATATTCAATTCTGTCGCTCAACTAGAATTGCATTTCTCGGGAATCACCGTTTAATCGCTTTGTCCACACTGAAATGTGCGCTTCCGCGTTTTGTTTGGTTTTTTCTCCGTACAAGACACTTCATGGCTGGTGAAGCTATTTATTTAAGTTATCTAGTTTTTATTTTCAATCCACAAAGAATTATTTGCCGTTCACCACGCTCCAGTTTTACCATGACAACAGACAGTCCAGCGGAAATGGGTCAAGCTGCACTGGCACCAACAACAAGGGAATGGATGCCAATTCCGCCAAAGTTAGGAAGGGCAAATGTGGTACCACGTTAGCCAATGGCAAAGACGGGGCGAGTTTGGTCTTCTTTAAGATGTCAGCACCTGTACATGAACTAATAGTGCTCAAGAATGCAGTTTGCTCCCGATGTTACAAGCTGAAGCATTCATACTGGTTAAAAGAACAAATGATGAACAGATCCCAGAAAAGCAGTTCAGGGTGATTCATCATGTTAGTGCACGTCATTGCGTTGCTTGGTTACATTGAGCAGCCCCGGGTGCGCCCCCGCCCCTTTGCATGACGTCAGCGTTGCACCTGAACATTGTTATTACGAAGCATCCTTGTGCAACATTCCGTGCATGTGCAGACGTATCTGATATGATGCAAGGTTGTGGCTGGGGAGCTTCAGTCGGGACGTTCTCGGGCACCTGAGGGGACAGATTGTTGGGTCACACCCGTGACACGGCTCCTTACACGTCCTTTAATCCACTTAACTACTGACCTGTTGCTTCCTAACCACCGGTAACATGCAACAGATGCACCGTGTCTGTCACGTTTTCCATGCTGACCGTGGAGCTCAGTAGGCCGGGGAGGTGACAGGGAGGGACGGGCCGGCGCGGGTACGGCTGGAATTGGGTTCCATTGAGACTATCGAAACAATAACGTAGGCAGATATACAGCAGAGAAAGCCCTCGTTTAGCGTTTGTTTATTGAGTGCGGCTGCTAAATAACCCGACACCAGGCGGAGGAAAGTTGCTGGTGCCGGCAATTTGTAGTTATGATGATTTTGCATCGGTTTCTGCAGAAAAACTATATTATACAAGTGTGGTCTATATTTTATCTTCGTATCTTTAGATGCTTGCTACGTCTCTTGGATTCAAGGGAAGCATTGTTGCAGTTGTCTTGACGTTTCAAAACTGGCAGGAACCAAAACTGGTGCCACTGCTACTTTTTGATGGGTTTTTTTGGAATTTGGAAGGAGAATTGTTCTTGTAAGCATTTTGATCTCGATAATGATTCCATCTCCATCCATCCATTCTTTTGTATTGCTAATGTTGCTCAGGGTTCTGTCAACATTTTGCATCTATGAGGGAAATTCTGCTCCTTCCACCGCTTTCAGCCAGTTCTGCAGCATTGACACGTCTATCCAAAAATCCCCAATGGCGGTCCGTTCCTGTGGAGGTGCAGGAATGATGCAACTTTGTAGGGGGCAGGGGTTTCTTCTCCAACTTATTGTGCTTTAGTTGAGAGTGAAGCAGTACGCCTGCGCGCCAATGTGTGTATTTTATGTCCAAAGGGATCAAAGGAGTAAAATGTGCTGATGTCGACAGTTCAACAAACTTTCAGGCCGACAGAAAGAACGGGGTGGGGGGATGCCATCTTTTTTTTCTTCCTTTTTTGTCACTACATTGCTAAGCAAACTAAGTCTGGGCAACTCAACCCTGAAAGAAGGACTGATGAGTCAGCAGAGGACCAGATCAAACAAATGTCCTTTACGATGGTCTGGGGGGGGCTCAAAGAGAATGGTCATAATGGACTTGAAATCCCAAATGGCATTCTTTTTTTATTTGAAAGACTCTGTTTATTTCAACCAGGAATATTAATATACAGTATGTAGGCACACTTGGCCCCCATCCCTTCATGGTTCCAATGATAAAATCAATACATTTGTGGATGAATATGGCTTATTAATCCTAACATAATCGTAATTACTCAATCTGTGTTTGCCCTAAATTAAGCATCCAATCAGGCATAAAAATGGCTAAATGGTCAAAACCAAAAATATACGGCAGTAGTGTTAGTGCAGCTCAGGGCTGCGGTTTAGAGTGTGGGCCATAGAAGGTTTAGGAAATGAGTCCGTACAAGAAAGGAACTAGGAGTATAGAACTGTTCCCGCTGTGTTTCGAGCAGCTGCCTGTAAGACACGGTGTCCTGTTTCTAGTTGAAATAAAAAGGCTGACCGACATCCTGATGTGTTGTCATTCGGCCCCCATTACATTACCCTGATGACACAACAGCCACACCAGGAAGTACGCTATCCAGGTACAAACAAGGAACTCTCCCAGCGCCAACGTGTGGGTCTCTTCTCGTCTACTATATTGGGTAATATGAGTCCAAAGTTGACTATAGGGGTGTTATTTCATTGTGTTAAAAGCCCTATTTAGAAGGTTGCACACAGCTTTTCCATGAACTCTTTTGCACCTTACAATATTATGTATCGGTTAGTCAATTCCCAAATATGATAAAACCGTGTATTTTAGTTTCACATCTAAATATTTGATCCAGTTCAACATTTAAAAGGTGAAACCTGGGCCCTGTGACTAAAAAGGTGGTTCGTACCAGGAAGCCTGGTATTTCTGGGACAACTTTGAGGTCAGTGCGATTTTATCCGGCTTGTTTTTGATTTTCATTCATCTTTCCCCGTACTTTGGGGGAGCACGAGGGCAGCCTTCAAATTTCAAGTCGTTCCGGCATTATCACAGCAAAACGCTCTCAGTGAATAGGAACGTTGAAATCCAGATCAAACCGTCATGGACTGTGTGTTGATAGGCCCTGTCATGCGAGCCAAGGTGCAAAACCTGCGTCAAGCAAAAGTAAACTTCCCCTTATTTGATTGGAAAATCATCATGACGTGAAATACTGTTCTACTCGCGGTGGGTTCCCTTTTTTTCGTGAAAAAATTACTGCACTTAATGCAAACCAGCAGGATGTGGTTTGAGTCTGCCGAAACGAATCATACCAGTTATTATTTGATTAAAACGATTGCACGGGTTTCTTTTTTACCCTTGTTTTATATTGTTAATTAGATGTCGTTTCACGTCCTTATTTGTGGCACTATTGGGAATTTCACTTGAAATGAATCCCATATATGTTGTATGTGTTTTCTTTTGTCCCGATAAAAAAAAAAAAAGGGAATTGAACTCCCAGCCCAACCTTCCGCTCTCTCCAGCTACACAAACTCAGTTTACCACGTCCTGTATTGGCTTTGCGTCAAGCTTCGTAGACACTCACTGTGCACAATTGGGCACGCGTGCGGCTTAGAGTTAGCACTGGCCTGGATTCTGCCACCAGTATGTCACTGTTTGTCTGTTAAACATGGGTAAAGCTCCTGAAGTGGGCAGTGTTTGTACTAGAAACATTAAGCCGGTAGAGTGTTCTTACCAGAAGCATGAACGTCTTTTTGATAATTGTGAACATAGGGTAATATATCTGTTGCGCTTCAAATAATGAATTTATTGAAGACGCACGTTTATGCCGTAGACATTTTCTTAGACATATGCCCAGAGGCTGAGCCCCACCTATTTTTTCAGTGAACGTGACGTCCCTGCCTGCAGCTACGCTGTATCAACAAGGAAGACACATACAACAGGCTCTTGTCACCACAGCGCAATTTGATGGATGTGGAAGCAATGCAAGTGGACCTTAACAGTGAACACTCTTCTACAAAGTTTTCACTCCTCCGCCAGCATTTGAAACATAACATGACCGTGCTTAGCGGATGTAAGATCAAAATCAACAAAAGGACATGACGAAAAGTTGCAAGTAATTATTAGTATACAAAACCCTGCTTCAAAATAGTTTCAGGATTCTTGGATGCCATCTCCGCCAACCAAAAGGCACAGACCCTCACAATCCAACAAATGATCAATTAGGTGAGACCAGTAGGCCATTGAGCTCTAACCTACACTATCTCTCTCTATCTAAATAAAATTGTATCTATTATTATTATTATTATCTTTGTGCAAACAGCAGCAGCAACAGTTTTTCCTAAACTCAGTGGGTACCCCACCTTTCACTCAAAGTAATCTGTGATAGGTTCCAGCTCACCCGCGAACCTGAACCGGCTTTGAAAGCTGTCTGAGCTGGAGTCTGCCTTTTTTCAAAGTGGATTAAGTTATTAGTGTGTCAACATGCTTACGTAGCAAAGCCATTCTGCTGAATTTAACATAGCAAATAAACTTCATCTGAAGTTGTGAATAAATACTGCAACTACCATCTGCAGCACAAACACTGATTTCAACTGAACCCGACAGCACAAACGAGGACGGTCAAAATGAGACTATTTTGGTTTCATTCGGAGCTCGTTGACGGGGCGATTACATAATAGCTCAAAACTTTAATCGTTAATATCTCAAAAACAAAAGTAGCACAAATGTTCATTTTAACTGCACAAAACAGCACAAACGCAGCACAAACAAATGGGATTATTTTGGTTCCGTTTGGAGAAAATAGGGGGCTGGATGAACTTTGGTTGACCTATAAAAGAAACTGTACGCAGCACAAACAAATGAGATTATTTGGCCAGAGTTTTGCTTGGGGTTAGGGGGCCAACTTCACTCAGGTACTATCTGCTTATTTGATAGTGAAGCCGATGAACACCGAGGTTCTGTCTGTCCTGTCAGCGGCAGTCTGGGCCGCATCCCGGATTATACTTTCTAACACCTGTGAAAATTGTGATCATTAACCTCTTGACCTCCCACACAGACTCAACGGGATAAATAAACAAATGTGTTTAAATGTTGTCGGAATAACCTCTGTATGGCAGTGTGATATCATGACCTTTGAAATCCATCCATCAGTTCATTTTCTATCTCCTCATTAGGGTCGCGGGGGTATGCTGGAGCCTATCCCAGCTGGTTTCGGGCGAGAGGCGGGGTACACCCTGGACTGGTCGCCAGTCAGACCTTTTAAATGTGATTTTATCAGCACTTTGATTTATGGGCATGATTTATCTAAGTTCATACGTCTAATCTAACATGTCTTGTACATGCTGCGTTCATGCATGAATTGCAAGAGGTAAGTGAGCGTTTTGCAAGTCTCCAGTAAATGTCAAATCGTTTAATCCCAAGTCTCAAGTCAGGTGTCAAGTAAAGACGTGCAAGTCCAAGTCAAGTCAAGACAAGACAGGTTAGGTTAAGTCTGAAATCATAGGTTTGAGTCATAAGTACTGTTAAATGTTACACCAGCAAATATTAAAGAAAATACCATCACCTCGTAATTTGCAAATCCAAATTCAATTCTCCCTGGTGGCATTTTAAATTCTGTTGAAAACCTAATAATATGTATTTATCTGTACAAACCACGGTATGAGTTGCTGGCACCAGCATCGTTCAAGCCTGAATGACGGCAGTAATGGGCCTGCCAGCCTTGAAGACATTTTATGAGTAGTATGCCCTGCCTCTCCTGCTCGCCTTGAGAACTTGCTATTCTAGCTGACCATTCTCAAGACCAAATGTTTAAAATAAATATGGAACTTTTTGTACAACTCCCATTTCCTGTTGCAGTATTTCCCCTATTTTGCAATACCAGTGTTTATTCTCAAATGTATGCAGTGGCATCACAGTGGAGGAAACATAATGTGTTCATTCATTACACAAGATGTAAAATGGATGTTACTTTGCATTGGATATCGGTAAGAAAACCAACATAGGATACAGAGCTAATATTTCCACTTCTATGGCACTGATTGAAATCACGGAGGAAATTACGGAAGCTGTAGATCATAGGAAGTGTGCAGCCTCAGTATTCATGGATTTAACGAAAGCTTTTGATACAATCAATCAAACATCCTAACTACAAAATTGGAAGGGTCTAGAATCCGAGGGTTAGTTCTGAACTGGGTTAAAAGCTACCTTGCAAACAGGAAACAAGATGTGAAGCTTGGGGAAAATACATCTACAAATTTAGAGATATTATGTGGCGCACCACAAGGGTCAATTTTGGGACCAAAAGGATTTAACCGACACATTAACAACATCTGCAAAGTGACAAAACACCAACAGCCGGTTCTATTTGCAGATGATACCACCGCTTTTTGCGCTGGAGAAAAACACACAAGAGCCAACAAGAAAAGTTCATTCATTCATTCATTTTCTACGCCGCTTATCCTCATTAGGGTCACGGGGATGCTGGAGCCTATCCCAGCAGGCTTTGGGCGAGAGGCGGGGTACACTCTGGACTGGTCGCCAGCCAATCGCAGGGCACATATAGACAAACAAACATTCACACTCACATTCATACCGATGGACAATTTAGAGCGGCCAATGAAGCTAACATGCATGTTTTTGGAATGTGGGAGGAAAGCGGAGTACCCGGAGAAAACCCACACACGCACGGGGAGAACATGCAAACTCCACACAGAGATGCCCAACGGAGATTAGATCAAACTAAAATGATGCTATTTGGTAGTAGAAGAAGAGATACTTGTGGGAAAATACTAATTGACGGGGAGGAAATTGAAAGGGTGAATAAAAATACATTTTTGGGAGTCATAATTGATGACAGAAAAAACATACAACATAAAGTAGCAAGAAATACTTCAATACTGACTTAAATCAAATTTGTCCTGGATCAAAAATCACTCCAAACTCTCTACTGTTCTCGGGTGTTACCATGTCTAACTTATTGCATGGAGATATGGGAAAAAAACACAAAAGTACACTTGACTCGCTTGATGTACTGCAAAAAAGATCAATCAGGATAATCCATAACGCGGCGTATAGAGAACACACAAATCCACCGTTTCAAAAATCACAATTATTAACATTTGCTGATCTGGTAAAACTTCAAAGCGCTAAAATGATGCATAAAGCAAACAACAAGCAGTTACCAAAGAATGTTATACATGTTTTCCCAACAAGAGAGGAGAAATATGATCTCAGGAATAAAGGAAACATAAAACACAAATATGCAAGAAGAACACTACAAACTTTTAGTACTTAGCTATGTGGAATCAAACTATGGAAGGGATGAAGTAAAGAAGTAAAAGAACGCTCTACAATGAAACATTACAAACAGTTGATGTCTACAAAACACAAGGAAATATTGTGTACATCCAAGGCCATATTACTTCATTCCTTGGAGAGTACATGTTCAATGCTATGTTTGTTACTATCACCTTATACTTGTACTAGCAACTTTTCATCCTAGTGAGAACATGGTCTGTCCTACAACAATGTTTTCTTATGATGCTACTTATACATGACTCATCACTATTATTATTATTGATTAGGAATATATCATTGATTTACCATGACAAGGATCCAACACACTGTCACATGACCTTACTTATGCATTCAAACTTAGTAAGTGCAGGAAGTGAACAAATGGATTGAAATAGGGGAGAACCAACGAGGGTAGGATTTAATAAGCTTTGCTTCTTCCTACTCCTTTCGGACACGTGGAACTGTCCGTTGTAGTAAGTGATGTTATTTACACGCATGTTCAAGTCAAATGAAACCGTTACCGTTACCATAAAGCATGTCCGCTAACAACTGTTCACACTCACATGTTTCAAACCGGTTTGATCACATAAAAGAGGTAGAAGATCCACATATAGTCGAAATTTGATTTTGACTTCCGTGGCCATATAAACGGAACTTTATAAATAGAAGAGAAGAAGAGAAAAAAGAGCTTTCATGGAGCTTTATAAATAAAGAAGAGCACTCAAATCTGTGAACACAAATGCACCGATTCAGCCATATCTTTGGTGTTTTCAGCAGTGCAGCAATCTGTTTCTAGTGGGTGTCCAATGACAGTCGTCATTATTGTGGTTTGTGTGTCCTTGCAAAAGCCAGGTCAAGTCACAATGTTCCACAGCAGCAAAGTCCACACAGAGTAAGGTACAGACATTACAAACGCAGCAAGTAGACAGTGAAATGGACAGACCCTCAAAAGGAGCGACTTCTATGGCAGGAAATAGTCCGTCCGTCAGGGTTAGACCCGTTCACACTGAGGCCCAACACTGTATGAATCAGCGTATGAATATGTCTTGATGGTGGCTGGTGTTTGTTTGTTAATGTCCATGAAACCAAGTTCAGTATAAACTCAAATTACGAAAAACCCGAGAGGTGTCATTTTAAAAATAGGTTTTCCTTTTGATTTGCCATATTTGTACTTATTTTATATTTATATTATTTCTCCCTTTAGCTCGCTGATACTATATCTTAAGTAAATTAGTAAAGAAAAGAAAAAATAATAACAGCAAGGTTACCGAGACTGCTCGAATGGGTAGACACAAAATCTTATATTTAATCTGTAATCCGGGTTAAACACTTTTATTCCCCAAAATCCCGGAATAAACATTTTTTCTGACATTCAGATTGGGCAACAATGGGTAGGAACAAACCAAAAACTACATTTTAGGGGGTGATGCCGGAGCAAAAACTACATTTTAGGGGGTAATGCCGGCATTTAAAAATATATACTGCAAATATATATTTAGTTTGTTTAGATTTGGTTTTAGGGCTAGTCAACAAGTGCATGTAATTTGTACATGGATTATATTATATGACTATAGGAGTCTCTGACTGCTTATGGCTGGAACGTATGACGTCTGGTTCCTCCATTTGGTATTTGCTGGTCCTCACGAGCCAAGCGCAAACTTGGACTAAAAGAGGAGTAAATATCACGACGTAGCGAGATTTGCGGGAAAAGATGTGAAGCTGCTTACTCTTGATAGTAGGAGTTGTAACGGTAGGTTGTTGGGGTTTTTTTTTGTCTTTATGTGGATGAGGGACAAGCCCAAACCGGTTCTTACGTGGATGGGAGGCCGGTTTCAGCTGGCTACGTTGCCATGACAACGACTTCTCTATAAATCAAGCCCGGGACGGTCCATTCTTCCACTCCAGTCGCCACCAAGAGGAGTCGCGTTACGGCCGCCTTCGGCTCCGTGGATCCGTCGAACCGCTTTTTTTTCCCCACCCCAGCCTTTGGGTCTAATGGACACACACTTTGTAAATGCTTTTTAAGGTAAAATTTTGACTTTTTTTTGAAGGTTGTGTGTTCTCGGGCCGGGGTAATATTAGCTAGCCTTAGCTTGGGGGGTGGGGGATGAATAAACACTGCCGTGCGGTTCCGGTGCTTAATTTTGGCGTTTAGTTTAAAAGGAAGCCCGCATTTGAGTTCTATTAACGGACCACGTCATCTGAAGTTTCTGGGAAAAGGCGGCCGGGTGCTAGCTAGTCGTGGTGTTCGAACATGGCCAATCAGCCTCTTCGCGTTAACCTGAAGGGGATGTCTCGATGGTGATTTTGATACGTTTACATTTTTTCCAGTACATTTTTGTTGAGCAAGACATGTGCACGTATGAAGTCACCTCATGGCAGGAGCAATACGAAAACGGAACCGGCATACTGACGTTTACATAATATCTTGGCCTTCGATTGGTTGATTCAGATGCCTTTGCTACAAAAGAAGGGCGTGTCTTGTTGGCGATTGGGCGAAATACGTCTTGGGCGGGACATAATACCAAATGTTTTTTTTTTTTGTGCATTTGGTGTCAGATTTCTTGACTTCACAGGCGTTCATTTTATTATACATACATAGGAAAAAGGAACTTAAAAGCGTTGGAATTGTATAAATGTAAATTGTGTGCATTCCATACTCCAACATTTGGAACTTGTGTGTAGTGCTTTTTGTCTATTTGGCTAAGTTTTTCATTTCACAAAATGCTGCTGATATGAAATACTGTTCCTTATCTTCATCAGAATCAACACTCCAGGAGATCACTCACTGTCTGCTCAACAGGCCCTGGCCTTGAGGCTTATCTAAAGGGGTTTAACTTCACTGGTGAACCTCCTTGGATTTTCTGCAGCTGAGGAACTGTGACAAAAATTCCATCTCTTTTGTTTCCTAGTAAGTGCCACTTTGCTTCTTGCCTTGAGCCTTAGTCTAGCTTTCATTGCATACATGATGCTAAACATTTTATCTCTGCTGCAACACATTTCCAGTTTCGTAGCAATCAACAGAAGGACTTCTTGTGACCATGAATACATCTCCCGTCGAGTTTGATTTCTCTTTTCTGGAGGAGGGATTTTCTGCTAGGGATATTGTAGAGCAGAAGATAAATGAGTCATCCATGACTGTAAGTTTCTCTGCTGTGTTTTTTTTACTTTTGTCGAGTGTTGTGCATAAATTATTTGCGTGTGTTTATATCGGTGCTCTCTTACAGGATGACAGGGATGCCTTCTATGTGTGTGACTTGGGGGACGTCTTGAAGAAGCATCTCCGCTGGGCACGGGCCCTTCCTCGTGTCTCTCCTTTCTATGCCGTTAAATGCAACGACAGCCGGGCTGTTGTGATGACACTGGCCTCCCTGGGAACTGGTTTTGACTGTGCAAGCAAGGTATTGGTTGAGGGTAGAAATTCCAAGAAAATGACCTGGTCTCAGAATGGCAACAGTTATAAAAATTCTTTATGTACTTGTGTTCAACCTCTAGACTGAGATTCAGTTGGTTCAGTCTCTTGGAGTGGATCCGAGTAGAATCATTTACGCCAACCCCTGCAAGCAGGTTTCTCAGATCAAATATGCTTCAGCCCATGGAGTCCAAATGATGACCTTTGACAGCGAGGTGGAGTTGATGAAAGTGGCTCGCTGTCACGACAATGCCAAGTAAGGCTTCTCCAACAGTCACATGATAAAAGCCACGGCAGCATGTGCTGTATTTGTCTTATCGGTTTGTCCAGGCTGGTGCTGCGCATCGCCACAGATGACTCCAAGGCAGTGTGTCGCCTAAGTATTAAGTTTGGGGCTCAACTTAAGTCATGTCGTGGCCTTCTGGAGCGGGCCAAGGAACTGGGGCTGGATGTGATTGGTGTTAGCTTCCACGTTGGCAGTGGATGCACAGACTCTGCTGCCTTTACTCAGGCTATTGCAGATGCCCGCTGTGTCTTTGATATGGGGGTGAGTGCCTTGTCATGTTTGGTAAAACTGCTCTGCCTCACATGAGATGTCAAATGTTACATTTTTTCATCTTGTAATTAAGGTCAATGAATAAGTCATCAAGCATCTTTTGTGAAGGCAGAGTTTTTTTGGATACAGCGCTTTTCATGGCTCATTAGCTTGTCTGATTTAGTATGTACAGTAACAAATATGTATCTGATTTGTACTGCCCTTTCATTAGGCTGATCTGGGCTTCCACATGAAACTTTTGGACATCGGGGGAGGTTTTCCTGGTTCAGAAGACACTGAACTCAAATTTGAAGAGGTATTGGCTCAATTAGCACATGTTGTTGTCTTCTGGTTTGGTGTTTTTGTTAGCAGTCAATTTATTTGTTATGATGTAGATCACAGCAGTAATCAACCCAGCCCTGGACAAATACTTTCCTGCTGACAGCGACGTGAGGATCATTGCTGAACCAGGTCGCTTTTATGTGGCGTCTGCATACACTCTGGTTGTCAACATTATTGCCAAGAAGGTCCTCGTGGATGATGACTCAACCTCTGATGGTAAGAACCTGTTACTTTTTTTTTTTTTTTTTTTTAATGTATACTGTACATTTCTCAATGGGTTTTTTAATGCTATCATGACAGACGAAGATGAAGGCATCAGTGACAGGAGCCTGATGTATTATGTCAACGATGGAGTGTATGGATCCTTCAACTGTATTCTGTATGACCATGCTCATTGTCTGCCAACATTGCACAAAGTAAGCTTAAAAATTATCTTTTCGTATCTTCTGTTTTGAAGATGAATTATAACCCTTATGCCAACTTCCAATAGAAACCCAAGCCAGATGAGGCCATGTATCCCTGCAGTATCTGGGGGCCAACATGTGATGGCCTTGATCGCATTGTTGAGCAGTGTAACCTGCCAGACATGCATGTGGGTGATTGGCTACTCTTTGAAAACATGGGCGCCTATACAGTGGCTGCCTCCTCCACCTTCAATGGGTTTGAAAAGCCTGACATTCATTACGTCATTTCATGTCCAGCCTGGTGAGTCCGTGTCGCGTGAGCATTTATGGCAAGTTTGACTCCACCTGCAGATGCTAACATGTGCGTTTGACTGTATCTAGGCAACATGTGCAGCAAATCTGCTCCCAGGGTCTCCCAACCGCTGTGGAGTCGTGCGTGCCTGACGTTAGAGCCTCCTGTGGAAGAGAGAGCAAGTTGGAGGTGCCAGCAAAGCCCCCTCAGGCCCGTGTCGTGTAAACGACATAAATGGCAACAGTTAAAGTATTCGATGCATTAATAAGAGGAGCAGCTTGTTTTGTGACAAATCTTGGCCAGTTACCTGGAAGAGAGCAGTATATATTGTTGCACATGTGCATTCTGTGTGGGAGCTAAACGTCAGTTTTGTGATTAGACAAAATGGCTGCCATAGCGTATGTCATTCAATCATTTCTGAGCAGAAGTAAGATTTTTATCCAACATTAGCCCTTTTATTCTCCGGCTGTCAATGAAGTTTCGTCTAACTGTCATTTCTATTCTATACTATGCGGAAAATGCGTTCCTGATGTATTCATGTTGCTTTGCAATACACCTCTTAAAGGTTGCCATGTTTCCACAGGGACTCAAGACTGCCACTCCTTGTCCTCAGTTGAGTTGATAGTTATAAGCTGCAGAAGTCCTGTGTATTTACAGCATTTAACCATACATTGAAATGGTTATGAAAGAGATGGGATTGCAATTTTCATGATGCTTTCCTATGGAAACTTTCTGATGTTTTGTATTTTTTTTAAAATAAACTGGTGCAGAGCTGAATGACTTGACAGCGATGAGGTCAATAAGATCTGACTTGCATATTTTAGAAGCCTTTTGATGAATTTTATAGCCCCATCTAGAGTGTAGAAATGTACTACAGCTTTACTGTACTAACAAATCAGCAGATGGTCTCATGCAGTTTAAACATGTTTTTATTGCATTTACACAGGGAAACCATTGCAGCATAAAATGCAGAGTTTTTACTGTGGCTATATAATGTACAACTTTCTAGTTGGCGCTATCTCAGCCATCTAAACAAAATCAACTAATACAGTCAATTATACTTTGAAATGGGCTTTTTGCACTCGTTGATATTTTCTCATGACTAATCATTTATACACTTTTTGGGCGTTGCAGTAGTGACAGCCCTAAAAAAATCAACACATTAATGTGATAATATCAATGTACTAGGTATGTGACAACTGTTTAATGTATGAAATGTGTTATTTAACAACGGCAATACCTTTCTCCTCATAATGCTTCCTAATATACTCAGTGATGGCCTTCTCATTATTAATTTCCTTCTTGAACACCATGATGTAACACTTGGGGGCCAAGTGACAGCCGACTACGCTGTAGCTAGAAACGAGAATGGCAGCGCCCTCGATGGCTTGTTTGTACACGCCGTACAAATTGATGTAAATGGGGATGAAGAGAACCCAGATAATTATATACAGCAGCATACTAATGGTGATTAAACTTGCATTTTTATACAAATCTGGCAACTTCTTCCCGCTGAATGCAAACAAGAAACAAATCAGGGCCAAGAAAGCATTGTAGCCCAACATGGCTATGAAAAATTTGGTGGAGCCTTTATGGCACTGCAGCAGGATGCTCTTGGGTAAACTCGTTGCCTCTGGAAATGGAGGGTAAAGCCAGAGCCATGGCACACACAGAGCCAGCTGAATCCCGGTGACCACGGCCACCACCGCCCCCGGATGGTTGAGCTTGATCAGCCAGGACTTTGTCTTCAAGTCAAACATAAAACCCACTAAAATTTGCAGCAGGTTGGCCAGAATGCAGGAGATACAGAGTGAGAACGCTATTCCAAAGAGAGGCATGCCAATCATACAGGAGGCCTCAGTGGGCTTCCCGGGAAAGCTGAATGTGAGGCAAAAGCATATTAGCAGAGAAGCGAGCTCCAAAAAGCACAAATAACCGCCCACAGCTTTCACGATGGGAGTGCCGTGATAGATGGCAAACAAAACTGCAAACACAATTGTTAAAATAATTCCTAAGCCTTCCAAGGTACTCAAAATGATTATGAAGACATTTGACCAGTCCAGGAATTCAATGTTTTTCTCTAAACATTTTTCCCTGTCTGGGGAAGAATACTCAT
This sequence comes from Oostethus manadensis, assembly GCA_024372805.1. NCBI lineage: Eukaryota > Metazoa > Chordata > Actinopteri > Syngnathiformes > Syngnathidae > Oostethus > Oostethus manadensis. The sequence goes on from QODF01000016.1 coordinate 1,757,031, forward strand.
TTGTGCTGCAGCGTTTACACTCTTCACCTGTAGGAGCAAATGCAATCAGAATGCTTGAGTTGTTGTCAAAACAGACATGTTTCAATTACTTAGTCATTTTGTTTAATACAGGAATATTATCCAGGGATGCTCTGATCGACTGGCCACCGGTCAGCATGGACCGCTGTGTCCTGCTCTAACGTCACGGGCGGCCTCCTCTTCCCACTTGCCTTCACTGTGGGCAGGCGTGTCAAACAACTGAACATCTGACCTTCACTGGCAACACATGCCATGAAAACTACCTCGCGGGGGTGGCACGTTGAAAAGCTGAAATCCAACACGGCATTGAAGAACACTTGACCGCGTGTGGGGAGTTTTCCAGGTGATCGAGCAACTTTTGACAGTCATAAGGCTATGCAAATAACCTGAGAAGAAATTAATTAATCAGACGAGAAGCAGGGTGTGCTCCCTCCCTCAGGGTGTGCTCCCTCACTTACCTAGTAGTCCTGGTAGAGCTCCACTGTACTGTCCCATACAAAGTCTAAGCAAATGTTTTGTCTAAATTAAGGTGATGTTATGGTTCATGCTTCATGTAGCCAGTAGCAGGGGTGCAGCCAGGAATTCTGGGCCTTTTTTTTCAAAAAAAAACGTCCGAAATATATTAATTTGATTTGACATGGCCGCCAGATTGGTGGAGCTTCTGCAGTGGTGCGGACTCTGCATCAGTCCGTTGTGGTGAAGAGGGAGCTGAGCCGAAAGGCAAAGCTCTCAATTTACCGGTCGATCTACGCTCCTACCCTCACTTATGGTCATGAGCTTTGGGTGGTGACCGAAAGGACAAGATCGCGGGTACGAGCGGCCGAAATGGGTCTTCAGGGTGGCTGAGCTCTCCGTTGGAGATAGGGTGAGAAGCGCTGTCATCCGGGAGAAACTCGGAGTAGAACCGCAGCTCCTCCGCATTGAGAGGAGCCGGACGAGGTGGCTCGGGCATCTGGTTAAGATGCCTCCAGGACGCCTCCCCAGGGTAGGTAGGAGACCTCGGGGAAAACCCACGACACACTGAAGCGGAGGAAATGGACGGATGATTTGATATGTATGAGTATTAACCTGAGTATTATCATCATAAGAACCTGCGGGTTCCTAACGGTGCTCAAGGGATACTTCGACGTGATCACACATGTGAGCTCCCTCCAGGTTGGGAGCCAACCGCTCCTACCACCCGAGCCACCCCGCCCCCCAGATATATACTGAAAAACGTGATCGATATCTCAATCCTGGATGACTGGTATCGGAATCGGCACCATAAAACCCGGATCAGAGCATCCCTAATATCAGATGTCATAACTTGCTACCGAAACGCTTACCTTGTCCTAAAGAAAATTCCCCCTCAGCGCACTGAACACAATCACTGCAGCATTGTAACTGCACATTTTGCTTTTTCAGCTCCTGTCCAGGGGGGCAGGTTTTGGAGCAATTGTAAGCAGTCACCTGTAGACCGCAAAGGGAATCAGCAAACATGGCATCCATTCACACTCCACGGCAGCAAACACGGTGACCTCACCTTCACACTCTGCATCTGTAGTACGATGTCACGGGGGACTCTGATCTTTTGGTTTGGCCAGTATTCGCCAATGATTTTAATGCGTTCCTGCTGTGTCTTGGCCTTCTGGTCCCAATATAAAACGTCATATCCTAAACCGGGGTCGCCGTTAACGTCAAAAAATATACGGGTGTTGTCCACAGTAAAGTTGACCTTCTTTATTTCCATGAGAAGCTGCGGAGACAAACGTGGAGAAAACTGCACTTCGTAACTGGACCATTCAAGCTTATTTGATTTGTTTTCTATGTTCAAATAATTTTACACAAATCTTCCATGACAGAGCTGTTTTTAAGATGTTTTAGAATAAGCCAATCAAATTCATCGACTCAAGATTCCTCTTTCATCATCTTTTTTGGCTTTTACTAGAAGTTTGTGAAGATTATTAATCAAACTTGGCATGTCAGGGTAAGCCATACATTTGTGGAACTGGTTGCATTTAGTTTGCACTTAATCTTCTGGCACCATTCTGGCAGGGCATCTGACCCCTTCTTCTGACCAGTCTGGCCAGTATTGGCACTCTAGCAGTTTGCACATGTTCGGTCTGAGGTTGGGACTTTCGCATGGCTATTGCAGAAGCTTAAGGTTAGCCTGTTTTATTTATTTCAAAACCATTGGGGTGGTTGTCCTGTTTGAACAACCCAATCGTCCCCAAGTTTCAGTACCACTGGCAACAATACATCCCCAGCGCATAATGCCGCAGTCAAATTTTATGTAAAGGGATATCCATTTTGGAAAGATGGGCCATTATTTTATTTAAAAAATATATACAGTCAGAAACCCCCCAGTTTTTGCATGTTTAATGCAAGCTGCGACTTGTCCCACTTTGTTTGATGGTCCTTGAACGCACCATCTGACTTTCTCCCACAGGTACACTACTATGCTGTATTTTTGGTCCCAAATGCTGAAACTATGCATGAATGCATAAAGGCAGGATTTGATGAACTTATCGAGTGCTAATGTAGGCCACACGACCTCTCTGGAAAACAAACTCCAGGCTGGTACTGGTGGGTCTATGTTCATGAAGTGCTTTCACTTTGATGTTGTTCGTGTCATAGTTTTGCACAGATCACAATAAATTTGAGAAATTAGATCGCTATAATGTACGCCTGTGACTAGCGCTGCTAATGCCCATTACAGCCATTCTGGTCTCCAGTCATGTTAAGATAAGGTGCATGGCCGCCCAGGCTCCTGCGTTGTTAAGAAATGGACGGTCAACCGGTTGCTAGTTCTACAATCCATTCATCTAAGGACTTTTTCTGCCACCGATGCATCATCAAACTGTAAATCCGGTTGCATCTGCTTATCGTTCACAAGCCCGTCTTTTAAACGCTGGCCAAAAGGCACCGCCAGCTTCGGCCAATCCCGATTCCAAACTAAAAGGGAATTGGGCTCGTCAAGTTAGAAGGCATTTTGGAGCCAATCAGATGTAGGAATCCGTTTGTGCACCCATTATTGACGAGCATTGCACAATCATTAGGTAATCGTTCCGCTGTTGGAAAGCAACATCATAAAATGAGTACTACCATGATGTACTGTACTACTGTACTATGTCAATGAGGGACCGCAACTGTACGCCAGTTTGATTGAACTTGCGATTACCTCCAAGGGAGTGAAGTCAACCTGGCGTCCACACCGCTGCTTGTCGCATTTCAGCAAGCGCCTGATCCCCTCAGCAATCACGCGCACAGCCAAGTAGATGTTGTGCGTCTCATCCTGGTCAACGTGACCGGCCAAGCAGCTGGGGTCCAGACATTGCATCGACTCGTCTTGGCTGTGTGAGCAATTGACACCCCCTGACCAGTTAGAACAAAGCGGGTAATGGGACAGGTAGTGATCGAGGATGGCGTTCGTCGTTCCGTTGAACATGGATGTGACATAATCCTTAAAACCGGGTACATCTTGTCTCTGGGAATTGAAGCCAAAGACCTGCCCGGCCATTTCAATGCCAGGCAAAGTCACCAGCTTTGTCGAGCTGGACCAAGAGTCACTTGCGATCCACGTTCTGTTCAGCCTGTGCTTAATGGCAGCCTCTATTATGACATCAACATTAGAGCCCTTGGTGAAAAGGATGACCGCCTCAGCAGCGGATTTGTTGATGTTGTTCACAAGGATGGACATCGTTTTATGGGTTTGGGAATTATTCTGGGAAAAGTAGCCGGGCAGGATGTCGACGAATTCAATGCAGACGTCCTTCGTCTCTCTGAAATGATACACCAGGCGATCGCTGCCGTACTTCCCGTACTCGTCGTCACTTCCTATGATGGCCACGGTTTTCCAGTTGAACGCCCTCACCAGCTCGGCGATGGCCTTTGTCTGATATTCGTCGCTGGAGATTGTTCGCAGAAAAGTGGGAAACTTCAGCTTCCTGCTGAGCAGCTCACTGGTTGATGCGTAGCTGATCTGCGTCACACAAGACAAGAGTGAGCCTGGTGCATTTGGACCAGGCAAGGAATCACACTCGGGAACGAAAGTTTAGCTGCAATGGATCCATTCTTGCGCTCGCTCCCAGCCCGTCACCACGACAAATAATCCGTCCATTTTCTATCCTCACCAGCTTGTCCATTTTTAGCAGCGATTATTACTGCGCCGGTGGTCAGATCATTCCAACCTGCAATTAAAGTCTGTTGTTCCGGCGATCAAGTCTGGTGAGCAAGCATTTCTGACACCCGACTAGGGTAAAATACTACGTCAACATCTTTGAATGCGTCTTATTTTAGTTCCTTTACCCAATAAGTACAATGATTTAAAGATGCATTTGTGTGCATACTAATAACAGGCCCCATGCAACTATGAAACAGGGACAACAAAGCCAGCTGGGATAGGCTCCTTAATCCAATACCCAATTCTTTCGCTGGCCCCCGACCAATCGCAAAGCTGCAGAATCCAAGCACGTCGACCAAGAGGAGAAGAAGGTAGATTTCCCACGTACAAACATTTTATAGAGAAAGCTACCATGACGCTCAACTGGGGTCCGGCGTTATTTGAAGTCTTGAAACGATTAAGATAAGGTTCAGTGTTAACAAAAACAGGTCCCTGTTTCATGCAAATTCACAGAACATCATTGAAATCTGATCATAGAAGATGGTGTAAAATACAAAGAAGACAGACCAACCTGGGTTACTGATGATAGAGCAATAACCCGTGAAACTGCGATCGAGACCTCGGAGAACCTCTCACCAATCACTGCCATTATTTTGGGTTGAGTATTTTTAGGAGGAAAACACATTTGGGGTTCCAACCAGTCCTTCACAAGCTGGAGAGTGGCTCTGATGGCAAAGGTGACATCCCCGCATGTGTCGTAGATGTGGTAACCCAACGTGATGTTAGGGAGAAGCTGTGGCATGCGTTCGTTAATTTCTCTGATGGCATATATCATCACTTGAGATTGTAAAAACATTTGGAAGTCGTAGCTGTCGAGGAAAAAAACAAAACGTGAATTAGCAACGAGGGAGTCGTGCTCCGTGTCAGTGAGGTTGCACTTACTGGCTGCAGGAGACAGGTCCGGGTATCGTGGTTCTGTTGGTTTGCAAGTGAAGAGGGAAAAGTCCTCCAATGATGATATCCCCTGGGAAATATGCGTTGAGCAAACTCTGGTCTTCGGAACCGAGCACAGCCGTTACACTCAGAACTAAACCTAAGAAGAACATTGTGGACGTATCGGACACATCCGCACGTGTGCCCCTCTCTCTGAAGCATGACTGGGTTCCAGAACAAAGGGCCTTATATGTCAACTTCCCGTCACAGAACAGTCCTTTTCTATTGTCTGACAGACTCACGCAATGCAGAAGTTGACAAACGGGCATCTAAAGGGTTGAAATACAATCATGTCTCTACCAAGACAGCAAGTCTTGCTAGTTTTCATTGGACAGAGATGATGCAATACGCTTGCGTTTAGGATTATTGCATCGAGTAGTCAGACTGCACTCGATCACATTCCTATGATCTTTTTTAGCTAACATGTTCCCAAGTGTTGTAGCACGGCACTTACACGACGCATGGCCGTCCGTATTTAGCCAGTTTGTCTTCACTTTTTGTCCAATTTAGAATAAATGTCCTAATTATGTCTTCTGGTGACTTGATACATTTTGGGGCATTTCCCCCAGACATTTGATTTCTCATGACATTTTAACAACCCCCACCAAATTGAGTCCAGAGCAGGGACCGATATAAATGGCGAGGAGCTGCTGATGCACCATTGAGTCGGGGTCGGGGACCATAAGCAGTACAAGAATTTTTCATGCATACCACTCATTTAAGAAAACTCCCAAGACTGTACTGGCGAAGCATTGACTCCATATGTAAGGATGTTATTCACAGGGTATCCAGTAGAGGTCAGAATAAATGACTCCATATGTAAGGATGTTATTCACAGGCTATCCAGTAGAGGTCAGAATAAATGACTCCATATGTAAGGATGTTATTCACAAGCTATCCAGTAGAGGTCAGAATAAATGACTCCGTATGTAAGGATGTTATTCACAGGGTATCCAGTAGAGGTAACAATAAATGACTCCATATGTAAGGATGTTATTCACAGGCTATCCAGTAGAGGTCAGAATAAATGACTCCATATGTAAGGATGTTATTCACAGGCTATCCAGTAGAGGTCAGAATAAATGACTCCATATGTAAGGATGTTATTCACAGGCTATCCAGTAGAGGTCAGAATTATTCAAGAATACAAATACATACAACTTCACAGCGTTTGCAGTCAACCTGGAATAAATACTTACTGAGTTTAATGTCCTAGTAGTTCCAGGTCATCAAGAAGTATACCACACATATAATACAGTTATTTGTCAATGTCAAATGTGATAGTTTCGTATTTCGAAATGGATGCACAAATGTGTCAGCATTTTTGATATTTTGTTTTTACAATAAGAATATTTATATACATATATATATATTTATACTTAGTTGCTATATAGAAAGTATAAAAATAAGTTTTCTGAGAGTTGACGGACTTTTGCACCTCCACCAGGGGTGCCGTCTGTTCTCCTCCTCCTCCACCTTGTCATCAAGGATTGGGTCTCGGTTCGCCCACGCCCCGTGAGCAGTGAGCAAGGTCATATAAGAAGGCTACAGGATACAGACGGCACCAACAGACTGGAGGGCAGGCAGGAGTAAACCAACAGGCAACATGAGTTTATTAACGTGGGGATTGGTCTTTCTCATGAGCATCCTGGCCCAGCAAATCCATGGGTCACAATTTGGGTCACGCCACCGGCAGAGCCTCCCCGGCAGTCCTTTCCTCCCAAAGGTTTCGCCACAGGTGTCGCCAAGAATCCACAGCAGCATCGAAGACATCAGATCCACTGAACAAGCCTCTGATGAAGTACGCAGTGATGAAATTCTGCAAGAGGTCCGGAAGGGGGAACGCAGCATCCAGAGAATGCCGCAGCAGGATGAGCGGGCTGGTGCCAACAACTACTTGACACAAAACCGACGGAACCTAGCACCAGCGGGTAAGCTTATTTGTGCGTTTCACGTTTGCAGCTGCTTTGAGACAGTCTGTTGCACGCTCAGGCAACCATTCTCCGTTGTTCGTTTAGGATATGCAATGTGGGCGACAAACTCACATTGTTTGCAACAATGTGTATGGAATTTTGCTACTTTGAGCAATCTGATCAAATATAATTTTTACATGTTAGGCACATTGGTTGAATGGCCTTTACAATAAAGATACATTTGATTGGGTTTTACTGTTATTTACTGCTTGAGAAGATCCTTTTCATGGCTGGAGCAGTTTTTTCGACCACCGCACCTCATTTTCCAAAGCTTCAAGTCTGTTCTGCGACATTCTCCTTTTCTTCATGGCTTAAGTTAAACCAAGGCCGCCTCTCCTCTAACACGCCTTCAGCTCGCCAAAAGCTGGCGGCACGGATTCCAGGTTTTATCGCAGTCAGCGCTCCAATCATCAGCCGCGTTCACAGCCCAACACAAAGCAGCAAAGCAGGTTTCTCGGCAACGCGCGCAACATCTCAGCTCTCCTGCATCATTCCCAAGTGGCACAGGTGCTCTGTTTGTGTCATAATGAGTATTTTTGCCAAAGCAATATTATTTTGGAGCGTTGGTGTTTTTTCAAGGGAAAAAAATGGAAACTCTTTTTGGTCACTTTTCATGGTCACACGTTTTTCCAGCCCCGTGTTGCCAGGCAGAACACATAGAACCTTGTCATAACCAAGCCGGGAAAGAACGAAGCCAAGAAGAAGAAGCCAAGGAAAAACGGCACATATGCAGATCAGAACCGCCCAGAACCAGAATCTGTTACAGTAGGCTCCAGCCCACCCGTGACCTTGAACGACGTAAGCGATAGAATATAAACACAAAATAGCTAGCGGCACTGATTCTGGTGCCCCCAAAGAGGAGTCGCCACTGCCTTAGAGATGCTCCACATCCAGTTTTGAGTATTTGCACTCAGTCCTGATCTTCTGTAAATTGCATCTCTGTTGTGTTTCTTCCTTTTCCTCTTTTTAGCCACCACATCAAACTGCAGGAATCGCCCAATCGACCTGGTGTTTATCGTCGACAGTTCTCGCAGTGTGCGGCCTGCCGAGTTCGAAAAGGCCAAGGAGTTCCTCATAGACATGGTGGACACCCTGGAGATCGGCTCCGATGCGACCCGGGTGGGCCTGGTCAATTATGCCAGCACTGTGAAAATTGAGTTTCACCTGAAGACCTATTTTGACAAGTCCGCCCTAAAGCAGGCACTTGCCCGCGTACAACCTCTAGCTTCAGGCACTATGACGGGGGTGGCCATCAAGGCCGCTATGGAGCAAGCTTTTGTCGCAGAAGCAGGAGCCCGACCCGGCTCCATGAACATTGCCAAGGTAGCCATCATATTGACTGATGGGAGACCCCAAGACCAGGTGGAAGAGGTATCTGCAGCAGCCCGGGCAGCCGGCATTGAGATCTACGCGGTGGGAGTAGACAGAGCAGATCTGATGTCCCTCCGCCTCATGGCCAGCCAGCCTTTGGAAGACCACGTCTTCTATGTGGAGACATATGGTGTCATTGAGAAACTCACTGCCAAATTTAGGGAAACTTTATGTGGTAAGGATGATCACGGGGGTGCCGATGTTCCTTTAGGTGGTTTTGGATAAGCACAACGCAGGAGGGAAAACCGCAAACTGATAAATCGCGGTTTGTTAACTCTATTGCTCTCGATAGAGACGTCAAATGAGGGGCATCATATAAAAAAACTCCGCCCTTAAAAAGTCAAATCTATTCTTCCTTGCTAATATAGGTAAGTAAACTAGAACTAACTATAAGGTAAGTTTACATGCACTGATATGCAATCCTCATGCACTTTGTATGCACTGGAGTTAAACCTGCACGGCTGCATGTTCTTAATCACGCTCAGCGGCTAATCCTGCAAGGCCAAATCGTTGTTTACTTAAGGGTTTACTTCCAATCTTTTATGAAACAGAAGAGGCAGAAATCCACCTCCGTTTGCACTTTATTAAACACAAAGTGCTGTTTGCATTGTTTTGCAGATGATTGATTGTTAGCATTTGAAGTTCCAGTAGTAATAGAAACATCCGTGGTGCCATATGCAGTAATATGAAATGCAAACAGGATATTTATGTCGCTCGATAAAACGACTCGTGAATACATGATGTAGATTTACAAAACGGAATACCAACCGCACAGGTTAGCTTTTTTTCCTGTGTGAGAAATAAGAGCAAAATTTCGAAATCTCAGATTGAATTCGTTGCTCAGAAGCCCGGGTAAGAATTCATATCTCACTCCAAAGTCCAGCAGCACTCAATGCCAGTCAAGCGGCCGTCATCGTGGTCGCGTCGGCTCGCAGGGTTCGCCAGGTTTTGCATGGCATGTGGGGAACACTCGACACTAACAACTAAAGTGCATGACCTTGGGTTCCCACTAACGGCTAACACGGTGACGGAATCACCTCTTCAGTTGACTAAAGCAGAATCATGACCCTTCATAACGAAATCAACTAGAATTAAGCCAATGAGACTTTGCCTTCTTCAGGTGTGGAGGCGTGCACTCAAGGACACAATTGCCAGCACATTTGTGTCAACAACGGGAACTCATACAACTGTCAGTGTTGGGCCGGCTACGTCTTGAACCCGGACAAGAGGACATGCTCACGTGAGAGTTTTCATTCTTCCATCGCGTTTTCGTCAAAACCAACATTTAGTTTAATGCTTAATATTTTTACCTGAGCTAAAATATGCATGTGTGCATGCATTTCCATGACTTTGGGCTCCACTGGGTCACATGCCATCCTGGTTCCGGCATCGTTTTTGTTTCCAAGCAGAGCGTCGCTATGATTGATTAATAGCCCTTGTTCTTTTACGACACTGTACATGGCATTCTCTTCAGGTCAGGACGCATGTGCCCGGGGGCATGACTGCCAACATATTTGTGTTAACAATGGCGACTCTTACGTCTGCAAATGTGGAGTGGGATATGTCCTGAATGCAGACAAGAAAACATGCTCACGTAAGTGCATGCAATTCCTTTTGAAACGCACTCTACTACAGCCTATACTGTATCCTCACCGTTTCCTGTGATGTTACCTTATCAGGCAGTCAACAATCACATGGCAGATGCCTCGTAAAACACGATGCCCTCAACAGTTCATTTATTTTCTACGCCGCTTATCCTCATTAGGGTCGCGGGGATGCTGGAGCCTATCCCAGCAGACTTTGGGCGAAAGGCGGGGGACACCCTGGACTGGTCGCCAGCCAATCGCAGGGCACATATAGACAAACAAACATTCACACTCACATTGACACTCTAATGGACAATTTAGAGCGGCCAATGAAGCTAACATGCATGTTTTTGGAATGTGGGAGGAAACCGGAGTACCCGGAGAAAACCCACACACCGACGGGGAGAACACGCAAACTCCACACAGAGATGCCCAACCGAGATTCGAACCCCGGACCTCCTGACCGTGAGGCCAATGTGCTAACCACTCAGCCACCGTGCGGCCCCTGCCGCAGTCGTATAAACTAAAAATGGTGCAAATGCTAAAAGCACACACCAACCCCCAAAGCACAGGCGTGACCGAAATGCTGCAACTTCACAGAACAAAACGGAAGGAGTTAGCCAGGCTAGCAGGAACTCTGTCAAACAAATGAAATAACCACACGATTTGCACACAATAACGCTCCACATAAGCAATATTTACACTATGCAATGGCAAACTCCAATAACCAATAACAGACCATATCCAATAACCATATCCAATAACCGATAACAGACCATATCCAATAACCATATACTCCAATAACCATATACTCCAATAACCATATACTCCAATAACCATATACTCCAATAACCATATACATATACTGTAAAACTACAACATTTGTATCAATGTGAGCTCTTGCATGTTAACAACTCGACCACACCATTTTTTCCCATTGTGTGGTAACCCCTGAAGGCCACGGCACCCTTAGAACTTGTCCGCATCGCCTAATGGGCCAGTCGGTCCTGTACTAATGTCTCCTTACAGGTGTAGATCCATGTGCCAGCGGACATGAGTGCCAACACATTTGTATTGACAACGGAGACTCTTACATCTGCAAATGTCATCCGGGGTTTGTGTTGAATCCAGATGAAAAAACCTGCTCACGTGAGACCCCGCTCACTCAGTGTGGATTTCCACCGTGTGTCCGTCTGCAACTCTCCCACTGATGCATGGTAATGTTTGCAGGTTTAGTAGCCGACGCATGTGCCAGGGGGAATGACTGCCAGCAAATCTGTGTCAACAATGGCAACTCCTACTACTGCAGGTGTCAAGTCGGATACGTACTAAATGTGGACCGGAAAACATGCTCGCGTAAGAACTGCCTCCTTTTCAGTGTGAACAGCGGGGCCTTTTCCACTCGTGACGCTTCCTGGAGTTCTTGAGCCACTTCGAAGCTTGGGTGTCTTTTTCCAGGTGCCGACGCGTGCGCTCTTGGACACAACTGCCAGCACACGTGTGTCAACAGCGGTGATTCGTACATCTGCAAGTGTCGAGCGGGATATATTTTGAATGCAGATCGGAGAACCTGCTCACGTAAGCCACTTCACTTGTCGAACCTCAACATTACATGTTGGGCTGTCGATCAATTCAAATATTTTAATCATGATTAATCACCTTTTGTCCCAGTGAGCTCAGAATTAATCATGATAAATCGCGGCTGGAAAGACGCTTTTATCTATAATACGTAAACATTTAAATATTTTTGTGGAAAACAAAACACGCGTCTGGATACACCGGTTAAGCTACAATTCCAAAATGATTTGTCGCAGTGTACAAACAATACGATTCTATTCGATAGCAATTTGTTGATGTAGACATTAAACTTACATAATAACTTGTTAAAAAAAGGGGAAAAAATGGAAACAACTAAACGCTGATGCTATGTGGGAATGCATATAGGTAAGATTTGATGACCTTATTGAGTGCTAAAACTGACTAGTCACCCGGGTATAATGACCTGCACGCAGTCTTCTTTTGCCTTTGTTTTTGTTGCAAGCTTGAGCCATCGGGTAAATGCATTGAGAAAAAGCAAATGGAAAAGGCAGGACAAAATGCAAAATGCAAAGAACAAAAAAAGCAAAGACAAAATACAAACGAGTGCTCTTAAAAAAAGGATCGATTCTCCTTTTATTTCACATGTATTTCCCTTTTTTGGCACTGATTCCATATGCGACAACTCAACTCACAGCTTTAAAGCTACACCTACCATTCAAAACACCCTTTTCTTGGTGCATTTTTCTTTCTATTACTATTTGTTCAAACACGTAATTTAATAGCGCGTAAAAAAATATGTACATTATAAATGAGAAGCAAATGCAATGCTGATCAAAGGCGACACTGTCAATAAGTCATTCATCTTTTAAAAAAAGAGGACCCTCTACAGTCAATTATCATCTGTATCATTAGCTGACAACAAACCACAACAAATAAGCTGTGCACGTTTTGTTGACAAGTGGCCAATGCATCGCTGGAGAGCCCTACAAAAGTGCAAAACTGATAAATAACATTGAAAATTCAAATTGATGTACTCCCATTAGGCACTGACGACATGTCACAGGGTGATGAACATGCAAAGAGTACTGCCTGTGCGTCATTTTACTTAAAGACAACTCACTGCAGCTTGTTTTACTTTCTACATCCTTCTGTTCTCCTCATATTATTGCCAAAGGTATTGTCAGATCAGCCATATTGTACTACAAAGCCAGGACACTTTCCCAGTTCGCAGTTCCAGTTTAGGCTGTGGTCACATTTTTTATAATAATAATAAAGCATAAAAACCAAAAGTCCTTCATTGAGTTATCAACCATAGGTCCAATTTCAATTTGAAGGACTTTAGGCGCAATGGACGTTGGAGGTTTCCCTGTATCGTGTGCAATCAACACAAGCTTTGGAATAGCAGCTAAGCGACGGCGGCTTTTCCCTTCCACTGGTGCGCTCACAGCACCCTTAAACAGACAACACAAACGTGCACAGCAGGTAGAACTTCTGGGTCACTTTTATTAGAGCAGGTCACTTTTATTAGAGCAGGGGTCGGGAACCTTTTGGGCTAAGAGCGCCAGAAGCGACACATATTTTCAAAGGTATTTTTGTGAAAGCCATGTCCTATTTTTTAAAAAGTCAATCCAATGAAAAGTGTGCCAACAATTTTAGAAGATAAGAAGGATTTATATTTGAAGTTATTTTGTAACACTGTCATTCCTGTCATGTTTTACTTTAAAATGTCAGCAGAAAATATATACATCAAAAAACAAAAATAATAAATTAGATTGTAGAATTATGACTTTATTCCCACAATATTTTACCTTAATTCCCAAATTAATTTTTCCCCAAACTAATATTCCAAAAATGACAATGTTTTATTGTTTTGGTTGCTTCTTAATATTGTGACATTTACCTTTTACGCATAATATTACAAGTTTATTCTCCTAAAATGGTGACGTATTTTTCTCTTAATACTTTATACTCCTAAAATGACAACAATAGCATCCTGTATTATTTTGACTTTATTCTCCTAATATTATAACATTTTACACAACCTAATTTTTTGTTAGTTTACAACTTTTTTCTCCTAACATTTTGACTTTATTTTTTCCAAAATTCCTGCTGATTTTTGCAGCTGATGTTTTTTGTTCAATTGTATTTTTAGAATGTGCGGCCGGCCAATAAATCAATCGGACCGCACTTCTAACACCGCAGTTGTAAAGCAAGATATTCATCCATCCATTTTCTACACCGCTTATTCTCATTAGGGTCGCGGGTATGCTGGAGCCTATCCCAGCTGACTTTGGGCGAGAGGCTGGTATATATATTTTAAGAAAAAACTAAATTAAAATAAATACATTTTATGGTGTTTAGAAACTTCTGAGTGGCATACGTGGTCATCAAAAGAGCCACATCTGGCCCCCGAGCCAGAGCTTACCCACCCCTGGCTTAAAACATCAGAAATGGATCTAAACAGTTCTTAATATGGTGATTGAAGATTGAAAAATGCATTCATAATGGATTCATTTTTATTTGGGAAGAGTGTACCTATTACAAAAATGCAAATCAATTTGACATTTTTTTCTTTGTGCATTCTGCAGCTACAGAGACGTGAGCAGTTTCCTACGGCCACGACTGCTGTGTCCAACGACAAGCACAAACCTTATGGTCATTTATGGAACCATTTATCGTTGATCCATAAGTGGATGGGGGTGGGGGAAAGTACAGCGGTTGTACGGATCATAAAAGAAGGCCAGAACTTTTTGGATTCAGTTAACCTTCATTTTTGTCGTTGGAAATGACCCCTTCTCACACGTGATCATTATAAGCAATCAGCATTAACATAAGTAACTGTCTGCAAACTGATTGGCAGATTTTAAACACATTTATTCTAATCTAATGATGTTATGATTGTGTCTCATCTTCCAGATTGGTGTGTGATATGATATTTAACACAACCAAATGAAAGAAATTAGCCCCGTGCACTTTCCACACGTCTAAAATGAGCTGGGCTGCCATTCTTTACTACAATGAGTCTTAGAATATAACATATTTCCCCCCCCCCCCCGTTTTTTCAGAGGAGGTGAGAAGTGAAATAACTCAAGATGCCTGCAAATGTGAAGCTCAGATTTTGTTCCAGAAGAAAGTGCAGTCAACCATGCAAGACTTGAGCAGAAGACATATCCTTTTACTTCTCCCCAGGACCACACTTAGCTTCAGTTACAGTCAGAAGCAAAGATCATGTAGACACAGTTATCACATCTTCTGCATTGGCTCGAAACTGGCAAAAAGATCACAGCTGATTCGTGCATTTCTTTAACTGTTTGTCAACTTGGCGACCTTTCAGACCGAGTGAACCACATTGAGGACCAGCAGCAGTACTAGGAGCGGGGATGGCGTCGCAAGCCCAGCGCAGGATTTGTATAGTTTTGATTTGTGACTTTCCCGTGGAATACTTCTTAAGCAGGAAAAAAAGTAATATTATCTACGTAGGACACTAACAGCACTTTAGTTGTATATTAAAACACACGTATTTGCATTGAACACTCAACACCAAATGCAGATCAAGTCCATACGCTGACATTTTTACATTCGTCTTTCTTGCCGTACCATTACTTACTCAGCGGAGAAGCAAGCCCCCATCAATGGTAATACTACTCAAATACTACCCTTTGGATTAGAGCTGTACTACGCAGAGAAAAGACCAGAACAAAGCCTGATCCATTTGGCACGCATGCATCACCGTTACATCACAGTGAATTCATGACTTCAACCCGAGTGTCCAGCTGGTGAAAATACAACAATACACGGTATTATGGTGCATAGTCTTTATTTATTGCTCAGTTAAGTGGTAGAGTAAAAATACATACTGTAGCTAGAACGTGGATAATGTCTGCTCTGTTCTTGTATCTTACTGAAGAGTATTTGGATTGTAAGCCCATGTGTGCGTAAAAGTGCATGTACTGTATTTTGCGTGGTGTCGGATAGCACACAAAGGTGATGGTTTGGTCGTTAGTCGTTTTGTCGTGATTCTTTTGTCAACCGATGAGCTCATATTTTGGTGCTTTTGTCATAAAAGGATCAGTTTGTCCGAGCCGCATGTTTTCTGTTGGACATATTGTCGGTGCTGAATAAATATTCTGAAATATTTTTCCTTGTATTGTGTGTCTTGTATCTCGTGCCAGGTCGATTTAGCAACAAGCACCAGAAAACAGGTGATATATCGAAGAACGCTGAGTATGTACGTTTTTATGTTGACGTTAATCTGTTCAACCCCAGAATCCGCATCAATGGGTTTATCATAAATTATGAAACTATTATTAATGTCACATTTGAGTAAAGTGTAACTTGTGTGTTTAATGAGGTTTGTTTTTTTTGGCACACTGTACAAAGAAAAATAAACAACACATGGGGAAATACAGAATATAACAGGGTTTGGGGTTTTTTTAAGAATTTTTACACACTTTGGGAAAAAAATGAAAGATCAAAGTGCCCTGTCCTTTGGTCCTTGATTTGACAGCGTCTGGACGGAAACATTTTGGACACGCTTGGATGAAAAGAACCGCGTCGAATGGGTTGTTACATGAAAAACTACAAGTACCAGCCACGCGCTACACTAACAGGACTACAATACCCAGCGACACGTCGCAGATGGCAGTTGCTAAGGACAACATCAGGGAAGCTTCATCCTCCATGCTACCTCCGGTGCGAAACAGTTGAGTTGAAGTTGTTTCCCCCCATAATACACCAGCAGCGAGGGCACAATTGAAATCGTTAAAGCTGCTTGGATTTTGTGTTTTTGCGAGGGTTAAGTCCCTTTTTGTTCGTAACTTGTTGCGTCGCGATAGCATAGCCTAGCTTAGTTTAGCTAGCTACGTATCGGCTAAACGTACACGCGAGAACATAAAGCAGCTTGTTTTAATTCACAACATGTTTGCATGTATCCATCTCTAATCCTGCTCCCTATTTAATGACGAACTGTGTGCCGTGTTTATTAAGTTCTGGTGCCGCTGCTCCCCGTCTTTCTCGCCAACCTCCTCCCAAAGCGGACTATTCCCACACTAATGCACGCCAACTGGCACTAGCTTCTGTTTTCATCTGATTTCATGTCATTCACGTTGTTTTTCTGTGTTTGGCCGCCTGACAGCAAGGATACCATGTTTATCTACGTCTGCAAGAAGGTGAGCGGTTTACTGAATGAACCTCACGTTGACAGTTGGAGGAATAAAAGCATAAGTTTGTGTTTTTGTTTAGATCACCATCCCCAACGGCACTCACTTAAAATGTGTCTCCTGGAACAAGGACCAGGGCTTCATTGCCTGCGGAGGGGACGATGGTGTTTTAAAAGTGTTCAAATTTGAAAATCAATCAGGTGAGTAAAGTCACATTTTGGAGATAACAAGCTGCAGTCCATACTGGGCCCGTCACTGGTTTTGCATGACTTCCCAATGCTGCCACACTACTACTTGTTTATTTACATTCATTCATTTTCTATACCGCTTATCCTCATTAGGGTCACGGGGATGCTGGAGCCTATCCCAGCAGGCTTTGGGCGAGAGGCGGGGTACACCCTGGACTGTCGCCAGTCACAAATAGACAAACAAACATTCACACTCACATTCATACTCTAATGGGCAATTTAGAGCGGCCAATTAACCTAACATGCATGTTTTTGGAACGTGGGAGGAAAGCGGAGTACCCGGAGAAAACCCACACACGGGGAGAACATGCAAACTCCACACAGAGATGCCCAACGGAGATTTGAACCCAGGTCTTCCAGATCTTCTGACTGTGTGGCCAATGTGCTAACCACTCAGCCACCGTGCGGCCTGTTTATATGCAATTAGCTCACAACTGTACGGCCTTACTGAGACATGCATAGTCCAGAATATTTTTGCAGGTTTATTTAACAGGACAGAGACCGAATATCAACAAAATTGTTTTTATTGTCTGACAAACAACCACGTCCATCAAAGCTTGCAACATGACAATGACCCAAAATGTGCAGCCAAAGGCTCAATAAGAAGCAAGCACCTTGGAAGCACCGAGCCCTGTGGAGGCCACGGAAAGGAGGAGGGGAGTGTGTAAAAAAGAGTGAACTAAAATACCTCCTGAGACGCGAGTGACCTCTATGCATGTTGACAAGTTGTCTTGTTTTGCTTCATAACCAAACACGTAATTCACACAATGAAATACACATTTATAACTTTATATGATGTTTTTGTTTGTATTCTGTCTTTTTGGCTTTCTCTCAAATGTAATGCTTCTGTCAGTACACCGCAACTACACTGCATACGTAGGTGCTAATGGCGCTAACTTTGACTGTGTAGTGCTTTCCCAAATTGATTACTGTTGTTCCACAAGAAGGAAGTGGATAAACATTGCAATTGTCATGTAATTAGACAAGACAATTGCAATGTTTGTCCACTTCTTTCTAATTATGAATTGGAACCATTTAAGTTAAGGGCTGTCAAAACAGGGGTAAGCAATGGATTTCATTAATTACATGCAAAGTGTGGGTGCCCACAGAGTCACAGAGAGTCGGCTGTTCATTTAGAGCAATATTCTGACCTGAACACATCAACAGCAGTGCAATTCCAACACCATACACAGTATGTATCTCCAACTCACAAACACACATTTTGTCCGGTCAGCCCTGGAATGCGATTTCTTTATTGTCACTAACACGAGATGCTTACAGGGACACTTCAAACATCACAACCTCTTTATTATGTGTGTAAGTTTGGTCTAAATAAACAAACAAGAAAGACAAAGAAAATAAAAAGTGGATATTTTATCGCGCACTTTGTAAACTCTTCATGCAAAAGTACCATTTGCTGCATTTAAGCCAGCTCGAAAAACCCTGAAAATAAGCTCAAAACATGTCAATTCAAGTTGTTATGTGCGGTTTTTGAATGCAATCTCTTATTGCTCATAACACGGTTAAAGTGTGATTCAGAATTTCTGCTACAATTAAAGAAGCTAGCCATCTGTCCATTTTCTATGAAACTTATACACACCAGGGACGCAGGGTATCAAAGAAACTAGTGTCAGATAAATTTCATACATTTTCTCTCGCAGGTGCTATGTTTTAGCTTGTTTGATTTAAGTTCATTTGGAGCTGTTACAACATAGAAATAAGTATAATCCTTTCAATAAATTACAGTAAATATTTGCATATTTCAGTCATAGTTGCAAATAGTGATTAATCATGATTAATTAATTTGAAAACTGTGATTATGCCCAATGACCATTCCAGGGTGTGTCCCACCTCTCGCCCATAGTCAGCTGGGATAGGCTCCAGCATACCTGCGACCCTATTAAGAATAGGCGGCATAGAAAATGGATGGATGAAAAACTGATTAATCTGATTACAGTTTTTTATCATTTGACAGCCCTGCTTGAGTTAGTCCCTCCCCATTTTGCTACGTAGCCAAGATGGTGATCATTGAGGGTGGTTAGGCTACATTGTTGCACACTCACCATTTGGGACAAGTTGAGTGGGTACTGAGAATGCTCTGCACCTGTGAAAACAATCATGCACTCGAAATGCTAAGTGAATGTGTGAAAGTGTGCAAATTAAAAAACAACCTTAGTGAAAAGAAACCTACCCCAAAATTCTGGACTGGTCATGTTTTTGTGAACTAACCAAACTGCCAGGGGAGCAAAGGATTATTTCGCCTCCTGTATAGGGTTTAATATGACACAGCATTGATATTCAAAAGTGTGAAATAAGTGTAGCCAAAGGTCACAAGGACCGCTTTCAGAATTGGCAGCCTTACAGCAAAGTCACCTTGTTTAGTTTACTGTTCACTTGCGCAGAATACATCCATGCCCAAAATGTGTTTGGGATTATTTGAGTGTTACGTAAGATCCATGTGATTGAGATTTCAGTGATTTTGGAACAATAGTTCACACAGTGTGTAAGAAATCTTTTAAAACGCAAAACCAAACGGCTTTTGCCGCTTTCCTGGCACCTTTGTATATGACCCTGTAAGAGGAACTGGTACCGCCTTGTCCACTCCCAAGCTGAAGGAACAATAAAGAAAGAGTAAAAATACTCACAAATAGTATTACCACAAAGCCACAGTTCAGTCAAACTTGTTTTACATTCACCTGGCTGAGATGTATTTCCCAGTGCATTGATGCTGAGTTGTCTCTCTTTTACTGTGCTTTCTCAAAAGATGATTCCAGACTTAAAGGAGTTGCTGCACCCAGTAATTTGACGATGAACCAGTCACTGGGGGGACACAGTGGTGAGTTACACTGAGAAGCAATAATAGGACACCTTATAAACACTGCTACACATCCAGGTGCAGTCCAAGTGGTCACATGGAACGAACAATATGAAAAACTGACATCAAGCGACCAGAACGGACTCATCATTGTATGGCTGCTCCACAACGGTGTTTGCAGACTCTGAATATGATTATTATTGTCTTGTAATATCCGTTGCTTCTGTAAATGTTGTCTTACTTCTTTTGTGAAGGTGCTTGGCTTGAGGAGATGATTAACAACCGAAACAAGTCTGTGGTGAGGAGCATGAGTTGGAATGCTGACGGTCAAAAGATATGCATTGTCTATGAAGACGGGGCAGTCATTGTTGGATCAGTCGATGGTAATTAGTTTCATAACTGAAATTCTGTATAAATAACCATGACTGTAACTAAAGGAAGCACACATTTCCAACTTATTGCTTGCGAGGGACTGCTTTGTTGGAAAAATGTCTTTTTTTCTGTCTCTCTAGGTAACCGGATTTGGGGAAAGGAGCTGAAGGGAAATCAGTTGGCTCATGTGGCATGGTCTCCAGACAGCAAAATCCTGCTCTTTGGCATGGCCAATGGGGAAGTGCAAATCTTTGATAATCATGGCAATTTCATAGTGAGTATGTATACATACATACAGACACACACCCACACACCCACACAATATTACTGTAATTAGCTGTCCTCATCTATGCCTATTGATCAGGTTGTACCAAAACTTGAGCTTTGCAGTTCATTTAAAAAATAAAAAAAATTGCCAAGGCACAACTTTATAAATGACAATTAAAAAAATATCGTCAGTTCCTCAGTATCTTCTTCCTTCCCTCTGGCAAAATCTGTGACAATTCCAATCACAGCAACAGTAGACACAGATAAATCATCTGCCAAGACTTTGAAGCTAAACTTACCAACCAGAATACCATTTCCTTTGTCCATTTCTGCTCATTGTTTGTTCCTGCTTGTGGCTCCACAGTCACCGCTACTTCCTCAAACTTCTGTGTGGGCCAATGGTCAAACAGCACATGCGCATGTTAATCGCACAACGAAATGAAATTGTGCCATTAGTGGAAACTTTGGTTAACGCTTCAATAGAAGCAAAACAGGATTTTTCACTTTGCTAGTCTTGGAGTGCAAATGGCAACAAACTGGGTCTTAAAAAGTTTTTACGCAATCCATTTCGGGTTCCTCAGCTTGACAGCAGATGCATTACAGGGCATCCACACATCTTTGTGGTTCGAGCTGTAATCTTACATGGTCTTGTGATTCCAGCCCACAAGGTAACACAAGAGGAAGAGTCTATAAGGCCAAACAACACATTCCACTGTAGTTGAGTTTGTTTACTAACCATAAGATGAAAATAATGAACTATGACACCAACTCAGTCTTGATACAAGTGTTTACATTTTTGTTTGCATGCACCATGATAGAACATTTTATCCATATTTTTTGCCCTATTCATAACACGATCCCAATTATGGCCTTGTATCGAATTCATAGGTACTTCTCACATGGTCTTGTGATTCCAGCCCACAAGTTAACACAAGAGGAAGAGTCTATAAGGCCAAACAACATCGGTGTCGGGTTGATATCAACGCCGTTTTTCTTGTGCAGTGTGATAAGTGGCCATTAGTTATATAATTACATGTGATGTGATGTAAGGCATGTTATCTGACTGTGTAGCTTAGACCATATGTGTATGCCATGTAGTATGCCAGGCTATGTATGATACATTAATACCGACCTGAAAAAAATTTTAAATTGAAAAATAGCTAGAATTTACCAAAATTTACCTAAGAATTGATCAAGTCAATATGTATTAAGTTACTTCTCAATTTGTTTCTATTTGTTTATGCATTATGTTACAGATGAAATTGATCATCAGCTGCCTGACTAATGTGACTGGCGCTGTCAGGATAGCTGGTATCCACTGGTACGCAGGAACAGGCGGTTATGTGGAACCAGACTGCCCGTGTCTTGCTATTTGTTTTCAAAATGGAAGATGTCAGATTATGCGTTATGAGACTGATGAAAGTAAGGTGAAATCTTTGTCAGTTTACCCTCACATTTTTTTACATGTTTATTGAAGTCACTGAGCTACTTTGCTTTTTATCTGCAGACCCAGTTTGCATTGACACCTCGATGAATGTCGTCAGCATTCAGTGGAACCACTGTGGTAGTGTGATTGCGGTGGCTGGTTCCCTGAAAGCATTGAATTCAGATGTAGAAATCAATGTGGTGCAGTTTTACACACCATTTGGAGAGGTGAGTGCGACATTTTCGTTCCCATATGTTTTGGTTGGATGATACAGTGTACTGTATAGACTACTCCACTAATTAATGCTAATACCCAATTAGCACAGGTTATCTTTTTATTGTCTTTTAATTTGGCCCACCGAGCCAGTTCACTTTGACAGAGAGGTTGAGGATAGGTAGAAGGTGGAGTAGCACTTAAGCATTATACGTCATGTTTCTATAAGATTTCCAGACCTCGGCAAGGCTACGTTGCCCGTTTCTAATAAGCTTATACATCCGCTACAATTCGCTAGTATTAGAGGCTCCAACTGAAGTTCTGCTTTTTTAATTGTAGCGTTAAAGTGGCCTAAAGAGGGGGAAAGTGGACTTCTAGTGTCTTCAGTGTATCTTAAATCAACCAATATATGAATTACTTACTTACCCCCAGATGAAGATACACCCATATTAACAAGTAGATAAAAAATAAATAAATAATAACACAGATAACCTTTGCATATACAGTAGTATAAAATATAATTAGTAGTATAAAAAAGTGGTTAATTTAGTCAGCCACCAATTGTGAATGTTCTCCCACTTAAAAAGATGATATAGCCTGTAATCTTCATCATAGGTACACTTAAACTAATTTAAAGAAATCCAGGAAATCACATTGTCTGGTTTTTAAAGAATTTATTTGCAAGTTATGGGGGAAAATAAGTCCATCCATCCATTTTCTATACCGCTGATCCTCATTAGGGTTGCAGGTATGCTGGAGCCTATCCCAGATGACTTCGGGCAGAAGGCGGAATACACCCTGGACTATAACAAAAGTTCATCTAAGTACTTTGTTATATAATGTTTGTTGGCAATGACAGAGGTCAATTGTTTTCGTGTAAGTCTCCACAAGGTTTGTACACAGTTGCTGGTAGTTTGGCCCATTCCTTCATGCTCTTCTAGATCAGTTATGTTTTGGGGCAACGTGGATTTTCAACTCCCTCCAAAGATTTTCTATGGGGTTGAGATCTGAAGACTGGCTAGGCCTCTCCAGGACCTTGAAATGCTTTTTATGATGTGGGTTTGCCCTTGCTGATGAAAGGAGGTTTTTACTCAAAATCTCACTATACACGGACCCATTCATTCTTTCCTTTGCACAGATCAGGCGTCCTGGTCCCTTTGTATAAAAACATCCCTCAAAACATGATGTTTCCACCCCCATGTTTCAGAGTAGGTATGGTGTTCTTTGGATGCAACTCAGCATTCTTTCTCCTCAAAACACAACAGGTTGAATTTTTACCAATAAGTTCTATTTTGGTTTCATCTGACCATATGACATTCTCCCAGTCCCCTTGTGGATCATCCAAATGCTCTCTAGCAAACTTCAGACGCCCCGGACATGTACTGGCTTAAGCAGGGGGACACGTCTGGCACTGCAGGATTTGAGTCCCTGGCGGCGTAGTGTGTTACTGATAGTAGCCTGTGTTACTTTGATCCCAGCTCTCTCCAGGTCATTCACTTGGTCCCCCCGTGTGGTTCTGGGATTTTTGCTCACCGTTTTTGTGATTATTTTGATGTCACAGGGTGAGCTGTTGCATGGAGCCCCAGATCGAGGGAGATCCTCAGTGGTCTTGTATGTATTCTTTTCTAATAATTGCTGCCACAGTTGATTTCTTCACACCATTCTGCTTACCTATTTCAGATTCAGTCTTCCCAGCCTGGTGCAGGTCTACCATTTTGTTTCTGGTGTCCTTTGACAGCTCTTTGGTCTTGGCCTTAGTGGACTTTGGAATCTTACTGTTTGAGGTTGTGGACAAGTGTCTTTTATGCTCAAACCGGTGCCATTAATACAGGTAACGGGTGGAGGACAGAAGAGCCTCTTAAAGAAGTTACAGGTCTGTGAGGGGCAGATAGCTTGCTTTTTTTGTAGGTGTCCAAACACGTATTTTCCACCATAATTTGCAAATAGATTTGTTAAAAATCAGACAATGTTATTTTTTTGGATGTTTTTTCTCATTTTGTCTCTTATTGTTAAAGTGTACCTATGATGAAAATTACAGACCTCTCCCGCCTTTGTAAGTGGGAGAACTTGCACAATTGGTGATTGACTAAATACTTTTTTGCCCCACTATATGTGTACTGGGCTGCTGTTGGTCTAAGGGCGTCTTTGCAGGTGAGTGTGAAAGGTAAAACTATGTAAGATACCCATGCATTGCTACAGATTGCAGAACATCAAACTCCTCAGTCAGTTTGCAAGAAGTTCAAGATGTAGCAGTGTCCAAATCAGTATTTAGTGGCCGATGTTTTTTTTTTTTTTTTATCAACATTGGCATTTATTATACCTCTATAGCAAGTGGTTGATTTTCTTTTCTACCTTTTAAATATGTGTATACATACTGTACCTCATTGAAAAATGCATGAGATATTTATTTCTCTTTAACCATTTTAACACAGCACCTGAGAACCTTGACAGTGCCTGGGAAGCACTTGACAGGACTTTCCTGGGAAGGTGGAGGTTTGCGAATCACCTTGGTTGTCGACTGCTACATCTATTTTGCACATATCAGGCCAGATTACAAGGTAAATGGCAACATTTGTTGGGTTAAAAAAATACACAAAACACAGACCAGCACACTATCTCTGGACACATGCTTCCAATGATGATTCATGAATCCCAGTCTCTTTTGTTTTCCTTACCAGTGGGGATACTTTTGCAGCACAGTGGTGTACGCCTTCACAAAGCCAGAGCGCCAAGATTACTGTGTGATCTTTTGGGATACTAAAAACAATGAAAAGTTTGTCAAGTATGTCAAGAGCCTGATGTCTATTACCACCTCAGGGGACTTCTGTACGCTGGCCAGCAAGGCTGATGACACCCAGGCACAGGTATTAGCAAATCCACATTCTGTTACCATATGACAGCAACAATGTGTCTGACATATATGATAGTTCTGTCGTAGTCATTATGCTGTAGCATTCTTTTTAAAAGAGGTGCAGTATACTGTAAAAAAGATGCTGTTTTTCATTCGTCGCAGGGAAATGCCGAGTTTGAGTCTGGGAGTCATGCAAAGGTAACATGCTAATTAGAACCACTCTCACTTAAGTCAAGAATACAAGTGCAATTAAAGACGAACAATAAATATACATTCTTGAATGTTTTTTCTAGTTTGTCCTGATTCTGTGCAACTCAATTGGGACTCCGTTGGACTCAAAGTACATCAACATAAGTGAGTTCCAACTAACAAATGTTAAGTTTTAATCATTTATCCATTTGTTAGTATTTGATCTCAACCATCCACTTGTGCTCTGTATACATAGAAAAGGCATTCGACTACTACCTACACGGTCTCCTGAGGGGGTTATTATAGGAGTACAGGGTTTGTGGCATGCTACTACATGCCATTGGTCTTCAGCCTACTTCTCATTGCCAGCAGTAAGTCGAGCCTGTTAACAGTGAACACTGGCCTTCGCCAAAACTGCCCTTTGTCATCAATTTGGTTCACAATTTTTATGGACAGAATGTATAGGTGTAGCCAAGGCATTTGTGATGTTCAGTTTGTCCAGATGATGTGGTTCTTATTGCCTCATCAGGCTGTGACATTCAGCGTTTACTGGGCGGTTTGAAGCTGTGTGTGATTCTTCTGGCATGAGACTCAGCACCTCCAAATCTGAGGCCACGGTTCTCAGACAAGACAGGATGGCTTGCGCTGTTCAAACCAGCCCCTTTAGCAAGGGCCTAAGTCCACCCAGATTCTGTTAGATTATTGTACCTGCTGTGAAATAATGTTGCTTCAGGCTTAGCTAGGTCCAAGTTATTCCCTAAGTGAAGCTGAGCTCCTCTTCTTCATTTGCCTTCTGTGGAGTCTCAATGATCAGAAAACTTTCCATTAACTATTGGTGCATTGGTCTGATCTGGTTCAACTAATCCTTGGTTAGGAGGCGGAGCACCTCAGCAGGAGACACAAAGGATGACTCATAATAAAACTGTGTGTGAGTGAAATATCCAGAACATAGTTGAAAAATATTCCCCTTCCTAACAGCACCTGTTTGGGTGGGGGAGAGGTCTTGCCCCACGTGGAGGACTTTACGTATCTCAAGATCTTGTTCACCATTGAGGGAAGCTGGAGTGTGAAATTGACGGGTGAACCAGCACAGCATCTGGAGTAATGCAGTTGCTGTACTACGCTCACCAATGGTCCTGAGATTTAGGTAGTGACTGAAAGAGCAAGATTGAAGTGGCCGATGAGGTTCCTTTGGAGGGTGGCTGGACTCACCCTAAGAGACAGAGTGAGTAGCTTTGAGTCGAGCCACTGTTCTGTCACATTGAGAGTAGCCATTTGAGGTGGCTTGAGCATCTAGTCTTGGTCCGACAGGGATGCCTCCCTGGTCAGGTGTGGTGGGCATGGGCACGCTTGATGGATTATATTTTGCAGTTGGCCTGTGAACCCTGGTGTCTCCCTGGAACTGGAAGAGGTGGGTACAGATTGAGAGTCTGGGCTGGTGTTGCCAATGTGGCGACTTTGAAAAAATGGATGGCTGGATGTACAGTATTTGATCCAACAGCATGGACCGGGACGTTGATTGATGGCTTCATGCCATTGTTCGAGCTCACACCTTATAGATTGTCACTAATATCACAAATATTCAGCTTTCCATTTCAGCGTGGCATAGCCCAGTGTTTACTGAGGATGCTGAGCCAAGATAGTTCAGTCTGCAGATTTGAAGAGCTAAATGTGCCATTTATGGCCTTGTTTAGGTCCACTTTTTGTCACCATGACCAGGACTCATGTGATTGCTGCATCTAAAGAGGCTTTCTACTTGTGGCAGTACAGAGTGGCGAATAAATTAACTGCTTTGGAGATTAACCAAGTGACCAGAACAAAGAAGGAGGGAAGGGAAAGGTGAGTTTTATTTTTTGTATTGAATTGTTTTACTCAACATTCGGACCCTACTGGAAGTGAATCTTAACAGGACGACAAAAAGTTTTCAGTGTGTGCTTGTGCCAAGCCTGACACTACACATCAAGCTGGTCATGGAAAGTTACAGTGGGGCAAGATAACCACAGTCCTAGAGTCTGTGTCTGAAATCTGAATGGAATTCATTCATCTGCTTCCACTGCCACTGAGACTCCAGACAGGAAAATACTCTGCCAGCGCTAAGATAGCACCCTTACCAGAAGTCACCTCAGTGCAACTGTCTGATTTGCTCTCATTTACGCTCACTTTCTGTCTTTCTAGGGTGTATCACATTGACAGTAGTCCAAGTGGAGTCAATGACAATGGAACAGACTTCACAAAGGCCTTCACAGTAAGTGACATTGACCCTCATTCACCAACAATACCCGTTCTTTGAGCTAACGCTCCGTATTTACAATATTTGCACACTGAAAATGATTGTTTTCCTATTGTTTAGTTGCATATGTTCATGTGTAGACAGTATATCAGAAGTACTTCAAAACTTACAGAAGTAAGTTGTCCGCTTATCTGTTCTGTATCTTTTAAAGGCAACAAGAGATCCTATCTGTTGTATTACAGCCACGGATAAAACATTAGTTGTGGTATGTACACCTATACCTGGTTTTGCTTCAATTTGAATTTTTAGCTGCGTCATAAAAGGAAATACATAGGGGTTTGTGTGTGTTTTCAGGGTCGTGAATCGGGCATTATCCACAGATACAGCCTGCCAAATGTCGTTCTCATCCAGAGATACACAATGAATAGAGCCCACCATCTCTCTTTAAACTGCAACTCCAGGCAAGCTCTGAATGATTGGCTGCGCCTCAGTATGGTCTTACAATTGACTGTTTAATTCAATTTTTCTTTCAGTCGCCTGGCCATTATTGACATCTCAGGTGTCCTCAGTTTGTTGGACATGGAAGTTCATCCATCCTCGGGTGATGCCACAGGTAGTCAAGCATCAATAGGGGATCCATCAAAGTTTGAACGTAAGGATGTTTGGGACATGAAGTGGGCAAAAGACAACCCTGATCTGTTTTCCATGATGGAGAAGACAAGGATGTATGTCTTCAGGAACCTAGATCCAGAAGTGAGTGATTTACCTTTTTATATCAGAAGTTTGAATATAATGTGTACATTATATACCTGTGATTTTATGTCTATGCATCATTTCTGTGCTTTGTCGACATGGAAATACTGTAGGAACCCATCCAAACATCAGGATATATATGCAACTTTGAGGAGCTTGAAATCAAATCTGTTCTGCTTGATGAAATCATGAAGGTATCCTTTTGTTCCTTAAATGTCGTAAAGCGCAAATGTTCACAATTATTAAATAATCCATGTTGACTTGTCTCATTTTTAAGATTTATAATGTTATACTTGGTTAAAGTTGATTAGCTAGACCCGTGATTCTCAACTGCTGGGTTGTGACCCAAAATTGGGTCGCGGGTAAAAAGATACATGTCCCTGAATGGACCTCGCGTCAGTGCTATATGCTTGCTATACCACCACATGGTGTGTGCCATGTTTATGGGTGACTTGACTAAGCTTGAGCAGGAGCAGAAGGACACTGAGTGTGAAATTACTCCATTTAATACACAGCTAGATTGCCTTTATGCTGCTGGTCTGGTCTGCTATACTAACTATAAAGAGATGAGCGTCTCACAGCTCCAGCTCTTTAATCTCCATTAGGAAGAGGGTGTGATATATTGTAATGCTTGCACCACATTAGAGAGTAATTGCCCTCTGCAGACTTGTTGCAAACGGGCCTCCTATAAGAAGTTGTAGTTCAAATATTTTGGCAGTTGGGGTCGACACTTTTTATTGAGGGGGGGGTGGGTCCCCTGGCGTTCCTGTTGAGAACCACTGATCTAGACTACATAATAGAGAACAGAGCGATGATAAATAAAGAGATAATGCAGATGTATGGCGCTGTGTGAACGGCGTCTTTATAGGACCCAGAGAGGCCTAATAAAGAACACCTGATCAACTTTGAAATCCGTTCCTTGAGAGATAGTCGTGCTCTCATTGAAAAAGTGGGAATTACAGACGCTTCACAGTTCATTGAGGACAATCCCCACCCGAGACTCTGGTAAAGGCACATACATGATTTCATGTGTCATGTTTACATTAATCAGTTAGCCGGTTCATCATTCAACGTCTAATGCTCTGTCCGTAATCAACCTGTCAGGCGACTGCTTGCTGAGGCAGCCCTCCAAAAGCTAGACTTGAAAACAGCTGAGCAGGCATTTGTCCGCTGCAAAGACAACCAGGGCATAGAATTTGTCAAGCGTCTGGGTAACCTGCAGAGCGAGCCCATGAAGCAGGCAGAGGTGGCAGCCTATTTTAGCAGGTTTGAAGAAGCTGAGCGGATGTACTTGGACATGGACCGGAGGTATGTTGAACATGGTGTGATTAAGATTCTACTTTTGTCATTTTAATGAAATGGTCATATGTTTTTCCAGGGACCTTGCCATTAGCCTTCGAATGAAGCTTGGAGACTGGTTCAGGGTGCTCCAGCTGCTGAAAACTGGCTCTGGGGACTGCGATGATGCTCTATTGGAGCAGACGTACAATGCCATTGGAGATTACTTTGCTGACAGACAGAAGTGGTATTAAAAATATAAATACAGTAGTTGTTTATTGCACATACATTCTTACAGTATGTGAAAAAAAAAAGATACTGTATTCCTTTAGTCATTTGTCACAGGCTTCAAAATGATAACATATATGATCTTATGGGAATAGGAGCATAAAGGTTAAGTTTCCTAATTCTCATCTTACCGAATTTAGCTTGAATCAAGCTAAGATAATCAAACATTTTGTAAAGGCAGACTTTTTTATACAGCTCTTGCATCAAAATCAATATCATACGTTTATAATTACGCCATTGCTTTCACAGCAAAAAAAAGAATCACCACATCAATCACTTAAGGTTTTTCTTTTTCTTTGAAGGCGCAATGCAGTGCAATTCTACCTTCAGGGCCGCCACCAGGAGAAGCTGGCAGAATGTTACTACATGTTGGAGGACTACGATGACCTTGAGAAGCTCACTAATTCCCTCCCAGAAAACCATCAACTTTTGCCGGTTAGCCAAATGTCAAGTACTGACCTCTAACCCTAACCCAGTCTCAGCCTGCACTTTCTCCAAATGTCTTATAGCAAGTTGAGTGTCAGAGGTTGCTACTGACATTTTCCACCTCTGTGCTATAGGAGATTGGGCAGATGTTTACTACCGTGGGCATGTGCGAACAGGCTGTGAACGCCTACCTTAAATGCAACCAGCCCAAAGCTGCTGTTGACACGTGTGTCCATCTAAACCAGGTGAGAGACAGTGAACTATCAGAGCTTTTTAGGATCTCAGTAGCCACTGTGGCACCTTACTGTCCTCCCACCTGTGTCCACCTCATGAGTGATATTTAGCTTGGTCATGTGAATACTGCTCTTGCACCTTGCTGTCACAATGCAAATGTATCATTTGATAGATGAATATGTTTTTCATAACTCAATCACAAGACAGATCAAATAACTTCAATTTCAACTGCAGTATAAAACAAACAAGTAATGCTCTCTTGTTCTCTCTTTTTTGTGTCTTTCTTTAACCTTAGTGGAACAAAGCAGTGGAACTTGCCAGGACTCATAACATGAAGGAGATTAAACCGCTTCTTTCCAAGTATGCGTCACATCTCCTTGAGAAGAACAACATTTTGGAGGCGGTGGAATTGTATCAGAAAGCTCACCATTTTCTGGATGCCGCCAAACTCATATTTAAGGTATGTTAAGTTGGTCAGGTCAGTTATACAAACTTTTTTATTTATTTATTATCTCTTTTTTATTATGTACTGTTATTTCCGGTGTATAAGCGAGTGTGCTTGTACTTGGTGATAAAACCTCCCTGCTCACTCTCTGAATGTGTTTCATTCACTAGCGTATTTTATTGTTCTGAAGCAAACCCAGTATGCTCAGACACATCTTTAACCATGTATTTGTAGTCCAATGTGTTTGTGTACAGATTAGAATGTGAGATTTCTTGGCCGCTGTCCCCAGATTGCAGACGAGGAGGCCAAGAAAAAGACTCGGCCGCAAAGGGTAAAGAAGCTGTATGTGCTGGCTGCTCGACTTGTAGAAAATCATCATGAGCAGAAGAAGACGTCGCAGCACAGCAAAACAAAAGGGAAGAAGTCAGAGGTAGACGATACACTTTGTATTTAGATCCTTCTGCTTTATGTTGATTTATGTATGTTATTATTTATATTTGTAATAGTTGTAAATTGTGTTCCTATACATTACATTATCTAGCTTTAATATTTTAACTTTGCTGTTATTAGGCAACATTTGCACTTGCTGGACTTCTCGAGGAAGACACAACATCTTCTGACAACCAAGTTCTGGACAATGCGTGGCGAGGAGCAGAGGCGTATCACTTCTTCCTGCTTGCTCAAAGGCAACTCTATGAGGGTTACACGGAGAACGCCATGTACACAGGTAAATGGACACAGCGATCACTTTGGTTCGTTCACAAATCCGTGTTCAGCTGATTCAGCTAATCAAAAGTAGAGTTAAATACAAGAGCAATACTTGGTTTCTTTCAATCATTCATTCATTTTCTATACCGGTTATCCTCATTAGGGACATTTTTGCGGGTATGCTGGAGCCTATCCCAGCTGACTTTGGGCGGGAGGTGGAGTACACCCTGGACTGGTCGCCAGTCAATCACAGGGCACATATAGACAAACAAACATTCACACTCACATTCATACGTATGAACAATTTAGAGTCACTAATTAACCTAACATGCATGTTAGGAGGAAACCCACACACTCACAGGGAGAACATGCAAACGATGCCCAACGGAGATTCGAACCCTGAACCTCCTGACTGTGAGGCCAATGTGCTACCCATTTATCCACCGTTCGGCTTCTTGTTACATTTCTTTTCTTTTTACTTTTCTTTTCTTTTCTTTTCTTCTTGTTTACTTGTCTTTTTTTGCTTCATGACACCTAATAGCAGTTACGCCACCTTCATGTTTATGTATTTATATTTACACAATTGTAATTGCCTCAGTGAAGTTATTTTATATTATTTGTTTTTATGCATATAAAAAACTGTTATAGATAAATAATAACAATCTGCCAGTATTATAATACAATTAAAATACAATATATAATACTGTATAATGGCCGCACGGTGGCTGAGTGGTTAGCACATTGGCCACACAGTCAGGAGATCTGGAAGACCAGGGTTCGAATCTCCGTTGGGCATCTCTGTGTGGAGTTTGCATGTTCTCCCCGTGCGTGTGTGGGTTTTCTTCGGGTACTCCGGTTTCCTCCCACATTCCAAAAACATGCATGTTAGGTTAATTGGCGACTCTAAATTGTCCATAGGTATGAATGTGAGTGTGAATGTTTGTTTGTCTATATGTGCCCTGCGATTGACTGGCGACCAGTCCAGGGTGTACCCCGCCTCTCGCCCAAAGTCTGCTGGGATAGGCTCCAGCACCCCCGTGACCCTAATGAGGATAAGCGGTACAGAAAATGAATGAATGAATATATAATAGTATAATGTTGCATATATAATTTACTATTTAGAATTTAATACTTCTAATTTGGGGTATCACGAGACATACAACTCATGAGACGAGATGATTGCAGGAGATTGGGTCCGCGAAAACAAGACGGGACACAACACTCATTTTAAGAAAATTACCATAAAAAATTGTGTTTACTGTGTTAACTAACTTTTTTTATTCAACCAAGTCACAAAACTATGCATCTAATTGCACTCAATAACAGCTCTGTCTGGTTTCATTCATCCATCCCTTTTCTCTGCCGCTTATCCATAGTAGGAATGCTGGGGTATGCTAGAGCCTATCCCAGCTGATTTTGGGCAAGAGCCGGGGTACACCCAGGACCGGTTCGCCAGCCATTTGCAGGGCACATACAGACAAACAACCATTCACACTCACATTCATACCTATGAACAATTTTGCCTCCAGTTAACCTAACATGCATATTTTTGGAATGTGGGAGGAAACCAAAGTACTTGGAGAAAACCCACACATGCACAGGGAGAACAAGCAAACTCCACACAGTGATGCTCAGACGGAGATGTGAACCCTGATCTCTTGACTGGCCATCAGCTATCCGTCTGGTTTGACATATAAAAAAAATCATAATATAAAACAACTATGATTGACTGGCAACCAGTCCAGGGTGTACCACGGCACTCTCCCAATGTTAGTTGGGATAGGCTCCAGCATACCCCTGTGACACTAATGAGGATAAGTGGCAGAGAAAATGGATAGATGAATGGAATATAAAACAATGAAGTTACTCATGCCAAAAAAATGATCTGCACTGACTTAACACAAAAGGTTCTAATTTTGTGGGTGGCGCAGGCTGCGCAGCGGTGATTTCGTCTGGCGCAGCCAATTTGGAAGACCGAGGCACGATGCGATGGGTGTGGCGGCGCAGCAGGGGGAGGTGCCGAATGATTCAGCCTGGCGTAGTGACAATTTTATGCCAAAGGCTGGAGGTGCGATGAAAGCTTGCCGGCTCCAACCTGGTCTACTCTCAGCGCAAGGCGAATCGCAACCGGTCTAGTGGTAATTTGGCTTACTGGTGCACATGTCACCAAAACTCCACAGGCTGGTTTACACAATGTCAGGCGCATTTGAATGCATTTAATAATCACAACAACCACTGTTTAAAGTAACTACCTGAATCAGCACATACATTTTCATCTGTACTGTCCCGTCCCCTCCACCTCATCTGTCCCCGAATCGCCGCCCCCCCTTCCTTCTTCTGACATCATTGAACCGTTTTTTTTTTCTTCGGGCAACGGTTCTCAGTACGTCACGGCAAACCTGAGTTACGATACTTGTAATCTCCTCCCAGGCCACATTTGCATCATCAGCCCGTGGAGGTCTGCTCGCATGACTATATATTCGGCCACTGCGAGCTTGGACCTCCCAGGCCCAAACATCACTTTCCACCTGGGAGAAGTTTGTCTTCCGCTGTCTTCATCCATATTCAACAAAACTTGCAATTTGCGCATTTAAAGGTGAGAAGAGTATCTCCTTTGATTGGTGAAGATTTGACCCGGCTGTGTTTAACCCAGTCACGCCTTCTCCGCTCCCTCTTTGCCACTTGTGCCGTTAGGAGTGATGAAGGCGTGCTTATGCCAGGCTGCGCGTGGCACGAAATTGTAAAATACGCCCATTGGCGAGGCGCTTGCGACTGGTCTACGAAATTAGAGCCCAAAGCATCAAAATGAATATTTTAACAGAAATGAGACAAGCAAGTTTACATACCGACGTGTGAAAAAGTAAGAAAAATAAGCAATCAGGAAGGGGCCACGGTGATGTAAATATTGTTTCTTTCAAGCCCTTCACCTCCGTGAGTATGAGGACATCATCCCCGCAGTGGAGATCTACTCTCTTCTTGCCATCTGCTCAGCAGCCAGCAAGGCCTTCGGTACTTGCTCACAGGCCTTCATCAAGCTGGAGTCTCTGGAGAGTCTGGACCGGGAGCAGCAGCTGCTGTATGAAGATCTGGCTTTGGAGATCTTCACCAAGCACGCACCAAAAGACAGCCGCAAGCTGGAGCTAGACGTTGCATCAGAAGGGTGAGAAACAGAAGGGATCTAACAAGATGATCAGTCCAGTCTAGCTGCACAATGCATGTGGAGGAAACGCTTTTCGATGCTATTGTAGTTTAGGAGACTAGTTGGTGGACATGGTTTAGTTCAGTCTGTAATAATGAAGGAAAACATCCAAAAGTATGTACAGCTCTCAATTTGACTCTTATCTTAAACTCATAATCTGATTTATTTCCCTTTTCTTTTTTAGTGTGGTGGAAAAGTTACCCACCTGCATCGTGACGGGTTTGCCCATCCAGGACTATCGCTTTTGGATGTGCAGCGAGTGCAAGCACTGCGCTCAAAGCCATGAGATTGGAAAATATAACTACTGCCCGCTTTGTCACAGTCGCGTAGGCTGAATCTCTTTTTTTTTTTATTGTACTCATTTTTATCCCAGAGGTCTGTTTATTTTTCAAAATGTAATTCATTATATTTTTGTACCGCATACCCAATAAAACAATTCACATAGAGTGTGTATAGACAAGAGAGACCACAGTGAAGGTGCAGCGCAGCTGAGTGCTGTCTTTCTGCTCAAGGGAAACTCAAAGCAGATGATATTCCCAACAGCCAATGTCAGCAGTTGTTGAGAAGTCTTCCATCTTGTGTAAGAAGTTACTGTCATCAGCTGCTCGTCCAACGCCGGCTAAGAGAGACGATGTGTTTTCCCTTCTGCATGAGCTAATTTAGTGTAACTACAAAAAAGAACAAAACCTTGTTTATCTACTGAGAACGACACCTGGGCGTGTTGGTTCTATAGCTGAATGAACCTCTGTCCCAGTGAGGACTGGCACGCTATGCTCAGTATGGTCTTACAATTGACTGTTTAATTCAATTTTTCTTTCAGTCGCCTGGCCATTATTGACATCTCAGGTGTCCTCAGTTTGTTGGACATGGAAGTTCATGCATCCTCGGGTGATGCCACAGGTAGTCAAGCATCAATAGGGGATCCATCAAAGTTTGAACGTAAGGATGTTTGGGACATGAAGTGGGCAAAAGACAACCCTGATCTGTTTTCCATGATGGAGAAGACAAGGATGTATGTCTTCAGGAACCTAGATCCAGAAGTGAGTGATTTACCTTTTTACCTAGCGCAGGGGTTGGGAAGCTATGGTTGGGGAGCCAGATATGGCTCTTTTGAGGACCACATATGGCTCTCAGAAGTTAATAAGCACCATAACATTTTTTGCTGCACAATCTCAAAATACAATTTAACAAAAAACTTAATGAAAACGGCAAAAATGGAAAAATCAGCAGTAATTTTACAAAAAATAAAGTCAAAATATTAGGAGAAAAAAGTTGTAATCTAACAAAAAATTAGGTTGTGAAAAAAGTTATAATATTAGGAGAATAAAGTCAAAGTATTACAGGAATAAAGTTAAAGAAATAGGGAAAAATAAAAAACAGCAATCATTGAAAAAAATGCTGTAATTTTAAGCTTATAAAGTATAAAGAGCAAAAAAGTCACAATTTAATGTAAATACACTTATGTATGCGTAAAATATGCATAAAAACAATGTAATTTTAGTAAAGTTAAATGTCACAATATTAAGAAACAAACAAAACAATGTAAAGTTATAATTTTTGGAATATGAATTTAGGGAAAAATTTATTTAGGAATAAAATTAAAATATTGTGGGTGAATAAAGTCATCAAAAATATAATATTTGTTTTATAATGTAATTGATTTTTTTTTATCAAACATGACAGGAATGACAGTGTTAAAAATATAAAACCTTAGAAACTTATCTTCTAAAATTGTTGGCACACTTTTTGCTGGATTCACCTTTTGAAAAATAAGACATGGCTGTCACAAAAATACACGTGAAAATAAGCGTCGTTCGTGGCTCTCAGCCCAAAAGGCCCCTGACCCCTGCTCTGGCGAGTGCACTTCCTGCTAGCTGTGTGTGTGTGTGTACTGCAGAAATACTTATATATATATAAATATATATATATTAGATGTCAACTTCAGCCCGTTTGTGACGTGAAGAGGTTTGTGACAAAGGCCATGAAACGAATGATACAAAACCGTGGAACTTTCACCGATTCCCCGAGTGTAACGCCTCGTTGCGCAACAGCCGCATGCAAACGCTGCATCCAAACCGTGTACTTTGAGCAAACGGACGAGTTGCACTCCAATAAATGTGAAAAGTGTGTCTCACGTAACATTGCTAAAAGTGAATCAAGGTCCAGTTTGACAGCCAGCGTGAAGAATTATTTCTCTGTTGCATTTTCTAACAATAACGAAAGCGAGACTGATTCAAAATCAGACATGTTGTGATTAATCGCCATCTAAGTGCGGTTTTTACTGATAGATGAATCCATTTTCTTTTCTTTTTTGTTGCATGTTGTTTGATTTACTTGAAAGTTCCTGGCATTCCAAATACAATGTTAAATACTCTTGGGAAAATACATGTTTGTGCTTGTGCGGCGTACTCGTCTTATGCCATATTATCATTACATTAATGAAAAAATGGTTTCTGCATATTGCAATGCATTCGGGGAAAATCCCATACTTATTATTATTATTAATTCTAAAATGCTTTCAAATTCATGGTGACAATAATATTCTTTATTGGCAATCGTGTGTAAGGTCTTTGTTTGGTGTAAAAAGACAAATACTACATTCAGTTGATGTTGATTGTAGGTTACTTTTTAACTCTAGGAAACAAAAGGTCACATTTTGATGCATTTGTGTATTCCTATTTTTTTTCTCCGATGATACGATCTTTAAATATTCCAAGAAAAGTGGCAGATGGTCCCCAAGGCGCGTCACAAAGACCGACCAATCATAACGCTCCTTGTCTGCCATCTGCTGGCAGTAAATGGTATTTATTTCATCCTGAACACGCCTGCGTGCAATGACACACTAAATTAGATTTTGTATAAAAAGTGCCTGATTATGACTATTATTATTATCCCCAAATGTTTGCATTTTTGTACCCACAATGTGATTTACATTTGCAGTACGCAGGGGTAAATGTGTTGCATTATTTTACATTAGACAGAGATATTATTAGATATTAGATATTAGACTGTAGAACTGCACCGACGGCTGCCCTTTTTAATATTCTTTTCATTACATCTGCTAAATAATGCATTTACTCCACGATAACTCGTCAAAGTTCTGTGCCGGGTGCGTGTTGGACCGATACGTCACCGCGCCGGTGTCTGTATGTAGGGCGCGGGTGTGAGAGCGGCGCGTAAAAGGGAGTCCCGCTCATCGCCGACTGGACCCTGCGGGTCTACTGTGCTCTCCTCGGCTACCCGGCGGACACCTGCAGCCCACCATGCTCAGGTAAGACGCAACCCGGTTCTCTGCCAGTTCCACGCCCTTTTACGGATCGTGTTTCGGCGTTACGCACAGAAGCGTCCCGATAGAACTTGTTATTCGTTCGGGATTGCGCGCATTCCGTGAATCACGTCTTCATGGCGCGTGCGCGTCCGACGTGACCTTGGCGCCACAGCCCCTGCAACGTGACCTTTTGGCGCGCGTAACTGAATCCCAGTAGGACCATTTTTTATTTTAGGGCAATGTGGTATTTCAAAACTCAATTTGTCGATTTCTTTTTGTACTCTTTTGCACTGGAGCCGCTTCTAGCAGTTATGTTGTTTTTACGTCTATAGCCATACATGAGCGATAAAGGAGCAACTGAGTTTCTGCTGCACACGCGACTAAACACACAGAAAGACTTTTGACAGTGTCATTAAAAAATAAAAAATTCATTAAAAAAAAAAATTCATAAAAAAAAAAAAAGTTCATTTTTGAGTGCTATTTAAAAAAAAAGTTCATTTTTGAGTGTCATTAAAAAAAAGTTCATTTTTGACAGTGTCATTAAAAAAAAAAAAGTTCATTTTTTGACAATCATTAAAAAAAAAAGTTCATTTTTGAAAGTGTCATTAAAAAAAAAAGTTCATTTTTGGCAGTGTCTTAAAAAAAAAAAAAAGTTTGTTTTTGACAATCATTTAAAAAAAAAGTTCATTTTTGAAAGTGTCATTTAAACAAAAAGTTCATTTTTGACAGTGTCATTTAAAAAAAAAGTTCATTTTTGACAGGGTCATTAAAAAAAAAAAGTTCATTTTTGACAGGGTCATTAAAAAAAAAAGTTAATTTTTGACAGTGTCATTAAAAAAAAAAAGTTCATTTTTGACAATCATCAAAAAAAAAAAAAGTTAATTTTTGACAATCATTAAAAAAAAAAAGTTCATTTTTGAAAGTGTCATTAAAAAAAAGTTCATTTTTGACTGGGTCATTTAAAAAAAAGTTCATTTTTGACAGTGTTATTAAAAAAAAAAAAGTTCATTTTTGACAATCATTTTTAAAAAAAAGTTAATTTTTGACAATCATTTTTAAAAAAAAGTTCATTTTTGACAGTGTCATTTAAAAAAAAAAAGTTCATTTTTGACAATCATTTTTAAAAAAAAGTTAATTTTTGACAATCATTTTAAAAAAAAAGTTCATTTTTGACAGTGTCATTTAAAAAAAAAAAGTTCATTTTTGACAATCATTTTTAAAAAAAAGTTAATTTTTGACAATCATTTAAAAAAAAAAGTTCATTTTTGACAGTGTCATTTAAAAAAAAAAAGTTCATTTTTGACAATCATTTTTAAAAAAAAGTTAATTTTTGACAATCATTTTAAAAAAAAAGTTCATTTTTGACAGTGTCATTTAAAAAAAAAAAGTTCATTTTTGACAATCATTTTTAAAAAAAAGTTAATTTTTGACAATCATTTAAAAAAAAAAGTTCATTTTTGACAGTGTCATTTAAAAAAAAAAAGTTCATTTTTGACAATCATTTTTAAAAAAAAGTTAATTTTTGACAATCATTTAAAAAAAAAAGTTAATTTTTGACAATCATTTTAAAAAAAAAGTTCATTTTTGAAAGTGTTCTAAAAAAAAAGGTCATTTTTGACAGTGTCATTTAAAAAAAAAAGTTCATTTTTGACAATCATTTTAAAAAAAAAGTTAATTTTTGACAATCATTTAAAAAAAAAAAGTTCATTTTTGAAAGTGTTCTAAAAAAAAAAGGTCATTTTTGACAGTGTCATTAAAAAAAGTTTATTAGCAGATTTTCATTCAAACGGTGCACCAGTATTATAATACTGTTGCAACCAGGAGTGGGCAGATCCAAATATCATCGCACCGATTTCAAGGTCGTATCGACGACTGCCAGCATCTGATAAATACTTGAGAGATGACATCGATATAATTCAGTTTCTCCTTCTCTCTTACTAAAATTAAAAAAAAAAACTTGTGTTTTTGCTGTCATTAATTAAAGTAACATATACCTAGATTTATTCCAGTTTCACCCAAATATAATAAGCACACAGTACCTACTATAATAATAATAAGTATACAGTACCTATTCTAATAATAATAATAGGTATACAGTACCTATTATAATAATAATAATAGGTATACAGTAGCTATTCTAATAATAATAATAGGTATATAGTACCTATTATAATAATAATAAGAATAATAAGTATACAGTATCTATTCTAATAATAATAGGTGTACAGTACCTATTAGAATAATAATAAGTATACAGTACCTATTGTGATAATAATAGGTATATGTCGAGAGCCCGCTAGCAAATGGCACAAAAATTGCAAGTATTGACCACTTTTGGATCAGGCCACTTTTGCATCATCATCCCGTGGAGGTTTGCTATTTGCTTCGCCAGCGAGAGGAGGAGCTTATTTGATTGGTGAAGATTTGACCCAGTCACGCCTTCTCTCCTCCCTCTTTGCCACTTGCGCCGGTAGGCGGGACAGAGGCGTACTTACGCCAGGCTGTGTGTGGCACGAAATTGCAAAATGCGCTTCAAATATGCCCACTGGCGAGGCACAGGCGAGGCGCATGCGTGGTTCTGGTTGCCATTTTGTTATCAAGCTAAGAATGCTAACATTATGTAATTTACAAAATGTAGTGCATTAACAACACAACAAGACGCATGTCATATTGTGCACTAACCGGAAAAAGTAGACAAGCCGAGGCAACACTGGACACTAACTAAAAAACATGCTAACCCAGGTGTACGCTAACCAAGGTTCCAGTAGATTCAACTTCAGAACCCTCCCCGTCTCTCTTCAACTGCCATTGTTCACTCACCCACTAGGGCAGTGGTTCCCAAGCTTGTTTTGCAGCGCCCCCCTTTTGGAGATAAAACAATTTTCAGCGCCTTTCTGTAGCTGAACAAACCTTTCCGTCCCTCGGAGCTCCTATGGTGCATTCAGGGACAGCCGAATAAAGTGGGAAATGTCATTTTCAGTGAAAAAGTGTAAACCTGTAAAAGTTGTGAGCGTTTTTAAGCAGTGAGAGACACTTATGGTGTATTATCACATGGTACCAAATTATTGGTGACTCACAGCGACTGAGATGTTTTTGGATGTCGTTAAATGCGTGCAGGTGTGAGCGGTAGCGAATGTTCAAGCTTGAGTGTTCTTCAGCCCACATGTTAACCTGGAGCATGTCAGCCGTGATGTAACGCTCCTCCGTGAGATTCGGTGACATAGAGGAACCACTTGTGTGTGTGTGTGTGTGTGCGCAGGTGACAAACCCTGTGAGGTTTCCACCCAGCTCCTATTCCACCATGGTGCATGGAAGAATTCTTCAGCGCCACCCCCCGGACAACTGCTTCATCGTCGTCAACGTTGGAGGTTTCAAGCAAAAAATGGAGCGTGCCGTTCTTAATCGCTTTCCGCAGACCCGCCTGGCCCGTCTTCTGTGTTGTAACTCCAAGGAAGCCATCCTGGAGCTCTGCGATGACTTCCTCCCCGCTGAAATGGAGTTTTATTTTGACCGCAATCCACTTTTTTTCTGTTACATCCTCAACTTTTACCTGACCGGCAAAATGCACCTGGTGGATGGTTTGTGTGTGGTGTCCTTCTACCAAGAGATCGAGTACTGGGGTATCAAGGACCGCCATCTGGACTTGTGCTGCAGCAGTAAATTCCTGGATCTCCTGGATGAAGCCGCTGACTTTGGTTGGGATCAAGGCGGCGATGAGCATCAGCTGTACGGCACAGACTCCTTCAGTGAAGATTTGTCCTCGGTGGACCGGGAAGTAGACGCCTTTGAGGGCGCCTGGTGTGCGAATGCGCGTCGGAATGTTTGGACTCGCCTCGAGAATCCATCGTACTCAGCTTTGGCCAAGGCCATGGCTGTTGCATCGCTGAGTGTGGTTCTGGTGTCCATCGTGGCCATGTGTGTCCACAGCATGCCAGGCTTTCAAAAGGTGGACCACAACAACAAAGAGGTTGAAGACCCAGCACTGGCTTTTTTTGAGAACCTCTGTGTCCTCTTCTTTTCCGCTGAATTCCTTCTCCGTCTGCTCGTCGCACCTTCAGCCAGGAAGTTCCTACGCAGCCCTCTCAACGCCATCGACTTGATGTCAATCATGCCCTTCTACGTGACCTTGCTGTGCGATGTGGGCCTGGTGGATGAAGGCGAGAACTCCGAGTTGGAGAATGTGGGCAAGGTGATGCAGGTCTTAAAGCTGATGCGGGTGTTCCGCATCCTAAAACTGGCTCGCCACTCGACCGGCCTGCGATCTCTCGGGGCCACACTGCGACACAGCAGCCAGGAGGTCGGCCTCCTCGTGCTTTTCTTGTTTGTGGGAGTCTCCGTGTTCTCCGCACTCATGTACTTCATAGAGAAGGAGTCCCCGGAGTCAGAGCTGCAGACTATCCCTATTGGCTGGTGGTGGGCCACCATCAGCATGACCACAGTAGGCTACGGGGACACTTTTCCCGTTACTCTCGCTGGGAAGCTGGTAGGAACTCTTTGCATTCTCTCGGGGCTGCTTATTGTGGCTTTGCCCATCACCAACATCTTCAATAGGTTCTCCAGCTTCTACCAGAAGCACCGGATGGGGGACCAGAGGAAACCAGAACCATTAAGCAGTCAGTGAAAGCGTGACTGTTCCACAACTTACTGGACGGATCCCTTTAGTCGTCACGTAATTACCGTG
This sequence comes from Oostethus manadensis, assembly GCA_024372805.1. Lineage (NCBI taxonomy): Eukaryota > Metazoa > Chordata > Actinopteri > Syngnathiformes > Syngnathidae > Oostethus > Oostethus manadensis. The sequence goes on from QODF01000016.1 coordinate 1,799,663, forward strand.
ACGACTAAAGGCTTGCATTTTCATGAAGGTCTTGAATATGAAACCAATATTGTAATCACACACACAACCACCAACCTGTGAAAATACTACTGGTGATGATGATGATGATGCTACGTTAGGTACATGTAGCCAAGCAGCGGCCATCCGCTAAACATCGAGTAAGAAATATGGATATTTGTACACCCCCGTTTGCTAAAGGCCTTGTTGCTGCATGAACGCAAGGTACCGTGCAAAAGGCACAGGTAAACAAACGCATCTTGCAGCTCGGAGGTGCCGGTTTGCAACAACGTGGCTCGGTGTTAATGAACCATTATCATGTGAAGACTCCCGAAATGGAAATGAGTATAGCTTGTGATCCTGCCGCTTGAAGGACCGCATCATCAGCACTCATGGACAGTCACCTTTGATTATTTGCTGCTTCCGCCATTGCCCTTCACTTAGTTCATTGTCCACAAGTGCACATTCAGCAGTGCCTGTGGTCATCTTAGTGATGTTCAAGGACTGCCAGGTAGTCATTTGCACAAGGATGCTGAGATGGCATCTGGATATCATCAGCCCACTTACATAGAATGACTTTGGGGGAAAGGTAGGGTACACCCTACTGGTCACCAGCCACTCACAGGACACAAACAACCCATGGATGGACAATTTTGTCTCCAATTAACCCAGTTATTTTCTATCATGCCCCCCCCGCCCCCCAGTGGACAGGGGGGCCCGCCCGCCCCACTATTTGAGAAGCACTGAATTAACCTAGCATGCATGTTTTCCGACTTAAAGAGCCTGATTGTGACGCCAACATGCTAAACATTTGATGCACTGCGCTCACTGATATCATCGTCATCATTGACAATAATAGACATGACACGTTCACATATTATGGCCCTCATACTTGGAAAGTCACGCCTGACATGACATTTTATTAGTACATATCATATAACATATTTTATATGGATGGATGGATACGGTATATAATATAATAATTATGGCTGTCAAATGATCACAATTTTTAATCAGATTAATCACGGTTTTCAAAATAATTAATCATGATTTACCCACCAAGTCACACTATGTCTGAAATATGCCAATTTTGACTGTATTTTATTGAAAGAAAGATAAATGCCAAGGAAGCGTTTGATACACTAGCAGGACAAGAAAAAAGTCGCCACCAAAAAAAAAGGTCATACACTCGAATATTTGGTTGGAGCGTCTTACGCATTCGCTGCGGCGTTGTTTCTGTAAGCTTCTGCAATGTCACAAGATTCCGTTCCATCCAGCGTTGCACCAATTTTTCACCAAGATCTTGCATTGCCGACGGTAGACTCTGACCAATGCGCTAAGCCTCCTCCAGCACATCCCAAAGATTCTCAATGGGGTTAAGGTCTGGACTCCATGTGTGAAAATGATGTCTCATGCTCTTTCACAATATAAACCCGATGAATCCTGGCATTGTCATCTTGGAATATGCCCGTGCCATCTGGGAAGCAAAAAATCCATGGATGGAATAACCTGCTCATTCCGTATATTCAGCTGACCTCATAGTGTTGCTGAACCTCGACCTGACCACCTGCAGCAACCTTCTACCTATTTGCGACTTTTTGGGGCCAGCCAGTGTATAATTGCACGTATTATCAGTGCCAAATAAATAAACTAAAATGTTAATCAAGTTAAGAAATGGCACACACGTCTGAAAATCAATTTAGTTTAGTTTCCTAATAGCATTTTTTAAAATCAGTTATGAACAATGAGTTGCATTCAAAGACACCACGTCATTTAAGTTGAATTCCCAAGTTATGAGTACATTGTATGGGATTTCCGAGCATACGCAAATGCAGCAACTTGTACTTCCGGATTAAGAGTTCCCAAACGAGGGACAACAATCTCCACTCGGCGTTGTTGTTTCCTTTTTTGTTTATTCCGACCACACGTACACGCACAGCAAAGACGTTGTTGTGATGTTGGGAGTGTCTTTGAACGCACCTCGCGGCCTGTCGCGTGACAACGAGGAAGTGCTTGACGAATGGCGCAGAGACGTGTTTGTGTGTGACTCGGAGACGTGCGTGTCTTGGACACGGCGCTGCTGTGGATGTGAGGAGCTCACAAGAAAGTTCTAAAAGAGCGTCAGACTCTGTGTGACGGCGGCGGCGAGCCTCGCGACGTACCATGACGCCTTTGCGTTAATCGCTAGATCCAGTTAACGCAGTTAAACAAATGAGTTACCGCCGTTTGCGGCCTGTTTTGAACGGGCTTAATAACAACACAATCCAAATATATTTGACTATTTGATACAATCATTGTTTTTTCTGCCTTGCTGGATGGGAATTGGTGGGATTCTATTGCCTCATAATTATGGTAGTGGAGTGTGAACATTGTGACTAATATCTGGAGCAAAATGAAAGTACACGGCTCCCGCAATTCACGTGTCTGCATACTAATACTTTTTCAGTGCAGAGGGTAACCTATAATGGACACGGCCATAAAAAAGCCCTAAAAACGCCAGGCGTGGTACTCCAAAGTGCAGCCCGTGACTGTTTTTCTATGGCCCTTGGCACGTTCTAAAAATACAATTAAACAACAGAATGAAGAGTAAGAATAATAATAATAGGAGTAATTAGGAGATGCCCTGCGATTGACTGGCGAACGGTCCAGGGTGAACCCCGCCTCTCGCCCAAAGTCAGCTGGGATAGGCTCCAGCACACCCGCGACCCTAATGAGGACACGCGGCATAGAAAATGAATGAAATAATTAGGAGAATAAAGTAATCCAATCGGAGAAAAATGTGTAGTCTTACAACACAAAAGTCTTGATTGCGCAAGAATCCACTCATATAAAATTTGGAAGCACGGAAATATTAATAAATGAATGTGTTTTACAGAAAAGGAGGGTAAAATCACTTCATAAAGTAATTCCTTTAAAGCATTCTAAGATAAATAAATCATTCCAAAGAAGAAAAAACGAATTAGTTGTCGTATGCACAGTTGAATACGAGAGTTTTCAGCCCGGATTTTGAACATTGACATTGTTGAGGAGTGTCGCACGTCTTCTGAAAGATTCTGGCAACATACAACTGAAACGCAGCCTCGCCGTGTTTAGTCCTGACTCTGGGCACCCACAGGAGACCCCTCCCTGAGCTTCTCGGAGCCCGAAATTGTTCAGGTGGACCTAACATGTCAGAGATGTACTTTGGGGCAAGGACCCCGAAAAGACTTGAAAAGACACAAGCAGAGCTGTAGAGGTGCAGAGACCTGAGTACTGGACTAAAATGGTCATATGTCCTAGTTCTAGTCAGGACTCGGGCAGCAGCATTGTGGATGTACTACGACTATTTTACAGCTCATTTGGAGAGGCCGCTGAGAAGGCAGTTACTGTAGTCTCGCCTGCTGGAGACAAAGGCATGGATTAGTCTCCCCAAATGCACAACCTGCAGATAGCGCCATCAAACCACTTCAGATTTAAGACACTATAAGTGAAAGCAGAGTTACGAAACCAGCAAATATGCAGCGTAAGGACCGGTAAAAGGGATTCTGTCGGGAGTGTACAGCAAGGGAGCCCGATCGTCGCCATCTTGGATACATTTGTGATTGTCATTTTCGATAAGTGCCCGGCGACAGCGACGGGTTTGGGACAGTGCGGTGCCAACAGTGCGGTGCCAACACGTGGCCTTTTATTCATAGAAATTGCTAGTAAAGGAGCATGCCGATAAATTAGAGTACGACTCCATGAGTGCAAGTTTTTGCAGGATGTTGACAAAATTCCCCTTTTTGACCATTTCTTCATACAAGCATTCTTGAAACCTAACCTAAATACAATACAATACAAATACAATCTCAAATAGCAGATGATTATGCGATTCCACAGAAGTGCACGCGCTGTTGTCTGACGTCACGCCGCAAACGCAACGGAGGTGATGCGTCGATCGTTGTGTCATCCTGTGAGTCATCACGAGTCAGGTCCCAAATCACAAGTCGACGTGCTGGCGTCACCTGCGTGAACGCTTCTATGTGACCGTGCACCTCTGTGACAGGGTGCGTACACTGGGGGCGGTGGGGGTTCGGCTCGGCGTGCGACACAGCTGCGGTACCGGAGATCCCTGCAAGCAGAACCGGAGGAAGAGAAAGTAGCGCACAGCTGCAGCTTTGACAAGGATTGGACTCTGCTCTCCTGCAACTTCGTGCGTCCACAATGAGGGAAATCGTGCACATCCAAGCCGGCCAGTGTGGGAACCAGATTGGGGCCAAAGTGAGTCAAAAAGTGTATCCCAAGTATTATTAGTGTATTAGCGGTCTGAATGATACAATGTGAATTTGGACGCGCCCCCACCGTCCACTAGGGGGCGGCGTTGTGCAGGCATCGCCAGGCTGCTGTCGCCCAACTAACTGAAAACGACCAATTTAGTATTTCTAAGGTTTTTTATGTCATCTGATGGGTCTGCTACGCGGCCAGGATGGTGACGATGGCACTCTCATCACTGAGTGCAACGAGTGGGCCCTGATGGCGTCGCAGTCTCCGCCCCCTGCAGCTTGGAACGCACGTTTGCGCTCAGAATGCGCAGTGTGGAGGTGCGCAGGTTAAAATAGCCGGTATAGTTTCCCACAATAATATTAATCATCATTCCTGTTAATATAGTAGATATATATAATATAATAATAATATAATATAGTAGAATATACAGTAGGACATATTACTTAAGTAATATAGTAATAATTGGTATTTGGTTCATTTTTGCAATTAACTCAAAGTAAATGATGCTGCATTGTTTATGTTCATTCTGCGTAAGTGGAAAACCTAACCTAATTAAAAAATACATTTCATCCCACTTAACCAACTACTGTAAATAAATGTGTTTTTTGGGGGGAATCCCGCTAATTTACTAGCTATGAATGAACAAATATATACAGTATATATATATACACAGTGGTGGGAGGAAGCCAGAGTACCCGGAGAAAACCCACGCATGCACGGAGAGAACATGCCAACTCCACACGGATGCCCAACAGAGATTCGAACCCTGAACATCCTGACTGTGAGGCCAATGTGCTACCCAGTCAGCCACCGTGTACCCCACCTCCCGCCCAAAGCCAGCTGGGATAGGCTCCAGCATACCCGCGACCCTAATGAGGATAAGCGGTATAGAAAATGGATGAATGAATATACAAAAAGTATAAATATATGATATATAAATCAATTTTCTATGCCTTTATGCCACTTATCCTCATAAGGGTTGCAGGTATGCTACAGCCTATCCCAGCTGACTTTGGCGGGATACACCCTGGACTGGTCGCCAGTCAATCGTAGAGCACATACAGACAAACCAGTACAATCGATATTTTATTCATCTTCTAGAGAGATTCACAATCTGCCCAGTACATACACACTACATAGAGTACATAGTGCTTGCATTATAGCGGTACTCTTGTGGTTGCAGTTCTGGGAAGTGATCAGTGACGAGCATGGCATTGACCCGACTGGAACCTACCACGGAGACAGCGACCTGCAGCTGGACAGGATCAACGTTTACTACAATGAAGCCACAGGTTGTCATTCCTGAAGGTTTTGGCGCTTCCTTGCTATTTGTGACTTGAGTTGTTGTCGTTCTTGTGCACGAAGGAGGTAAATATGTGCCCCGTGCTGTTCTTGTGGACTTGGAACCAGGCACCATGGACTCCGTGAGATCCGGACCGTTTGGGCAGATATTCCGACCTGACAATTTTGTGTTTGGTGGGTTAATTAAAGATGGTTGTCCATTCGTTATGGTCAGACTGGTTATAAAGTATCGCTTCCTCCTGTGTAGGTCAGAGCGGTGCTGGTAACAACTGGGCCAAGGGTCATTACACTGAGGGAGCCGAGGTGGTCGACTCGGTCCTGGATGTTGTGCGCAAAGAGTCGGAAAACTGCGACTGTCTGCAAGGCTACCAGCTCACGCATGCGCTCGGTGGAGGAACCGGATCGGGCATGGGAACCCTGCTCATCAGCAAGATTCGTGAGGAGTACCCCGATCGGATCATGAATACGTTCAGCGTGGTGCCTTCCCCCAAGGTGAGCGAGAGCGTGAGTGTGAAGATGTGTGGCTGAAGACGTGTGTGTCCATCAGGTGTCTGACACGGTGGTGGAGCCCTACAACGCCACGCTGTCCATCCACCAGCTTGTTGAGAACACCGATGAAACCTACTGCATCGACAACGAGGCTCTGTACGACATCTGTTTCCGCACGCTGAAGCTGACCACGCCCACCTACGGAGACCTGAACCACCTTGTGTCCTCCACCATGAGTGGCGTCACAACCTGCCTGCGCTTCCCTGGCCAGCTCAACGCTGACCTCCGCAAACTGGCCGTCAACATGGTACCTTTCCCCCGTTTGCACTTCTTCATGCCGGGCTTTGCCCCTCTGACCAGCAGGGGGAGCCAGCAGTACCGAGCCCTAACCGTTCCCGAACTCACACAACAAGCCTTCGACGCCAAGAATATGATGGCGGCGTGCGATCCACGTCAAGGCCGCTACCTGACCGTTGCCACCGTGTTCCGTGGGCGCATGTCCATGAAGGAGGTGGACGAGCAGATGCTCAACGTCCAGAACAAGAACAGCAGCTACTTTGTCGAATGGATCCCCAACAACGTCAAGACCGCCGTCTGCGACATTCCGCCTCGTGGCCTCAAGATGTCCGTCACCTTCATCGGCAACACCACGGCCATCCAGGAGATGTTCAAGCGAATCTCTGAGCAGTTCACGGCCATGCTGCGTCGCAAGGCCTTCCTGCACTGGTACACGGGTGAAGGTATGGATGAGATGGAGTTCACTGAAGCTGAGAGCAACATGAACGATCTGGTGTCCGAGTACCAGCAGTACCAGGACGCCACCGCCGAGGATGAAGGGGAAGGAGAGGAGGAGCCTGAAGAAGATTAAAGCTGGACTCTGTCAGGGTCTCATTTGGATTCTTTTGAATCGCCATCACAAAAAATTGGAATTCAATGATGTTTACTTTTGAGGATGATTAAAAAACCCTTTGCATATGTTAAATGTGAGTATTTTTACATATTTTGGATATTATATTATATTATATTATATTATATTATATTATATTATATTATATTATATTATATTATATTATTATATTATGGACATGACACATCAAGTCATTGCTGTTTTGACCATGTGACCTCAACATGGGGCAAGACTAAAAGAAATAACAGTGCATGTGGTTGAAATTATTCGCTCCAGTTGTGTCTTCTCATAATGACGCTGCAAAAGCAAAGCGCTGAAAACCTGCTCTGAACCAGCACCAGACCATAGTGGTGGACTACGCATCCACGAATCACGCGTGCATGAGGCGCAACGCCGCTGGGGTTGATCTCGCCTGAAAGGTAAATTGTTAATCCATTCAGACTCACCTGTCCAACATGTGATGGAAGAGCCAAAAGTAGGGATACCTCAATATTCGATTCCGTAGACATACAGTATAATGAATGAATTGTGCGCGGGGATGGCGTGTTTTCCACAAGCCTGGCAAATTATGCTCTCAAAATTGCTATAATGGGCCAAATCATGCAGTCCACGGGCCAGACTCAGAGGTAATGAAGGCTTACCTGTCAAAGGATATTCCCTAGGATTTGGGTTGGGCAGTAAAACGAGTCCATCTCGCACATGAGTGAGGCTGTTGGCGCTTGCCACATCCAACATGGCGGCGACAACGCTCCATACAGGGCCTACGTATTTATGTCACTGCGCCACATCCCTCGTCGTTCGCCGTGTTTGGACAAGCCCGTCGCACGGACACGGGGTTTAAAGGCTACAAACGCCTAAACTTTGCACAGGAACACGCCCACCAAATGTTGCTCACGTTGCAGTTCCAGATGTCCGCCATCTTCTGGTGTAAGTATTAACTACACGAGGCGTCATGTTGGCAGCAAATTCAGTAATGTTGCACTTTAAAAGGGCTATATCTCTTTTGAATATAGGGAAAATAACGATACAGATATTGAACGATATTACGTTTTCATGCCAAAATAGAACCGATAATATCGGTGGGCCTAGCGAAAAGCTAAACAAGCACTGGCGAAGGACCTAAGACTACCAGGGAAGCTAATGTCTCAAAAAAGCTGCTCTGTGTACATTTCGCTGACCAAATATACTACTTCCATCTTTTGTTCCGAATCCGCTACTTACCAGAGTTTAACTGACAAGTCAGAGTTGACGGTTTAATGACTTCAATGGGGAAGTATAGACTGGGTTGGGCCACTGCGCAAAACTGGACAGTCATTGGATAAATGCTGGCTTTGTCCCGCCCATTGGATGCTGAGCGTCTGTGGGAGTCTATGGGGACGTGGGCTGGCCTGGACGCTCGTTTTCTGCATGATGATTGGATGATCCCGTCTGAGGCGGAATCACTTTTTGATTGACTGTAAAATGAGCGAATCAGCAATCTTAAAGTATAAACATCCAGACAACAATTTTTGCAAGTTTTTTTCCCCGTTGTTCTGAACTGATCCGGAGATTTTGTGTTTGATAAAAAAACGACTCGAAAGGCTGGGTAGAATTTACATATAAATAAATAAATGCATTTATAATTCAGGCTGGACAAAAATGAGCTTCCCGTCCCTGCATGGCCAGCACCCGCCACTGCAAACAAGTAATAGATGCGCTCCTTCCCTCAAATTGAAGTAGATGTTGCTCTTTAAGATCACCTGCTGTGGTGACCGGCTGGAAAGATGGCTGCAGGGTCTCAGCCCTCCATGGCACGAGTTTGAGACCCCCGATGCAGGCTGTATAATAAATAAACTGCTGTATCATTGCACTGTGTAAAACACCGCCGAAAGCACACAATTTTTGCCTTTTTCCTAATGATTCCCCAACTTCTCACCGGTGAAAATAAATTTGGATGAAAAAGCAAGCTAATAATGCTGTATTTAAACGTATGCATAGAAAATGGATGGCTGGGTGGATGTTTCATCCTATGCGAGGTATTGCTGCTGTCGCAGAGAGCCATCTAGTGGACATGAGAAGTCATTACAACTCTCAACGTCTTTATCGATCCATCCTTTTTCTATGCCTCTTATCCTCATTAGGGTAGAATATAAAAAATATGCAAGAGTTTATGCATATTGGAAACCTTTACTACCGTCTGTGCACATTAAAACATACCATTATTGTAAGTTTCCCTCCAAAATAACACCGGAAGTCACCATTTATAAATAATTAACACGTGCAGTGCTTGTATTCTACATATACTGCTTTCCATCACATTTCCTACATCCTTTTAAAACATTTAGTAATTCATTAAACTTAAAAATAGAAATCAGTGTAACATGAATCAAACGTGCTTTCAATTGCCCTCAAATGATTCTTTAGAAATAAATCATCATTGCAAGGGACAAAAGTTTATTGTAACCCTACAAAAAAGACACAGGGTGAGAAAAATACAAAACAAAAATAAAATTACCAAAATTAAAAACAAAACTCATTCTTACACAAGTTTCAAAACTATCCACCGTGCACAGACCACAGTTTATTATTCAGATTTTTAATATATTTTTTTGTAATGCTGTGTGTACATACAAAATATAGCAAACTAAATAAGGCAAATAAATAGGAGGTACAATTTACAGGAAAATGCAACATTCCTCAATGTTTTACTGGTGTTTTCATTTGATCTGAAACATCAACAATGGTGTACAAAATACTTCTTTCCTTCCACCTGTACATCTTTTTGTGATGGGTCCTTTTTAAAATTTTGTTTGTTTTCCCCAACCATACAAATACAGCCTCTGAAATCGGGTGTAACATTTCTCAGGCAGTACAAAGCGATGTGGAAGAAGTGTGTCTTTAATGCCGCGAGCAATTACCCATGTAAAGTCATCACGTCACACTGCGTGCACGCTTCTTTGGGCATGCAGGTCAACGCCAAGTGCACGTTTGGACAGAACGCAAAACATTCCTTCATTTTTACCCAGACGTCTTTTCTCCACTGTTCCCTCGCTTCCATTCAGCATCTTCTTCCCCCCACCCCCAGCGGCCCAGCCGGATTCCCAGTCGTCACTTGCCATTCTCGCCTTTTTTTTGTTGTTGAAATTTACCATTTGACACCACCGTTTTGCTGCACCCTTCTCAGTTCAAAGAAGTCTAAAACCTCGAAACACTGTTTGCAAATGGAAATGTTCCATAATAAAAGTGCATTGAAAAAGCTATTAATTTCATTCCTCTTGAGTTCCATCTTTACACTCCAAAATCAGCCAGTCAATGGCCTAATAATAAACATCCATGGATGGAACAAAACAAACACACAATACTAATAATACTGACAATGTTGCAAAACCCCTCAGTAAATAGTTTGCCCTAAAATATGGATTAAAGCTCTGGATTAAAGTTCTGCCAACGTTTTGATATACTAACAGATTAACTGGAGCGATAGAGGAGGTTAGGAAAAAAAGACCAGCAAAAATATACAAACAATGCTGGTCAAAGTGGTGGCCATTTAGGAGCATTTCTCAGGTTAAGCAAACCTAAAGATCCGCGCCGTGTTGCTGTGTTTTGCAAGCCTCTCTCTGGACCAGAAGTAACAAAACCGAACGAGACCAGGGTGAGCCACACGTCCCCTTCCGGACCCAAAAGTGAAACAGTGTGCTGGGATCAGGCTACAGAGCTGCTTTGAACTCCTTATTAGAATCGACGCCGCAGTGTCGTTTGCCGTTGTGAAATACCAGCAAGTACTGTACGTACATTAGCAGCACCACGCAGAAAGAGGAATGGTACTCGTGAGAACGCGGGGTCGGAGGCACTTCCGGGTGAGTGTGTGTTACGACGACGGACATACATCCCAGCGTACGCGTGAGTTATCCTGAACATCTACTACTGGTGTTTTCAGCCGACTGGTTGCTGAACTACACCAGGAATTACCACCAAGTGCTTGTGGAATCAAGTGCCGTGGGAGGCGTGGTATTGCAGTACTGGTATCAGTTATTACAAGCTGTGCAAATCGGATCGCAGCCACACGAAATATGGGATATACCAAGTTACAGCTCTTAACATTGCTGGGAGTAGAAAATGCCTGCACTGTTTATTTTGAAGGTACCTGCACCCTCTAGTGCCCTCTAGTCTTCACGTGAAGACATTGCAGCATTTATCACATTTACTAAGATTTTACAAATGCATATGTGAGAATATCTCCGCCAGCGCTTCGCCTGACCAACCCACGTTGTTGCAGCATTCAGTCACCTGGGAAAACGGCGCGTTGACATACAAACAAGGAGTGCTCTACGCCGGCAATACTGCGGTATGCGTAAGTCAAGATAGTCGGGTGTCAAAAACGGGACCGAGGGCTAAATTTTGAACAAGTGTAACAAACCCTGCAGATTTAAGATGGGCGGGGAGAGCTGTAAACATGGAAAGCCATTTCCTTCATCATGTTTGATGGCGTGTAGAGAACGCGCACGCGTCAGAAGAAGCTGCAGTGCAAAGAAGACAAAACTTAAAGCGCAAAATGTGTCCAAACGAACTGGTAGAGCACCAACAAACTGGCATGAAAACCCACAAAACAAACTTGGTTTGCTTTTGGAACACATGCACACGTTTTGGCACTGGTTGATGTCAGAACCACGCTGCGGATCAGAAGACCGGGAGGGCCCATATGACCCTCCTAGGTGGCATTTTTCGACATCTTCCAGATGACTTCCGAATGGGACGTAGGATTCGGAAGCCGGGTACAGTCCGTGTTCTGGTAGGTGCAGAGTGAGTGACCGTGACGAAGCGGCACCGGCACCAAACTCGAGGGTTTTGCTGGGAGGAAGTGGTGAGGAACACGGGAGTGACAAATGGCGAGAAGCTGAAGCACAGTGGTCAAAAGTCATGGGGTGACGTGTCACAGTGGTCCGTGCCCGGCATCCCGCCCGCCCTGCGTCCAGATCAGGAGATCACGTAAGGTCCAGGTCACACACGCCGTACCATCGCACCAAACCAGTCCACATCGGGGCTGACGTGAGCAAGCGTCTTCCATTTTTCCCGCCCTAGTAGGTGACCTTGGTGACGGCCCGTTCGCGCCCACCTCCCTCCCCCAGCTGGTTGACGGAGCGCTTGCGGTTCCTTTTGAATTTGTTCAGGTCTTTGTCAAAAACCTCGCCGGAACGCAAGGCTGACACCAGGTCGTCAAACTCCCCTCCGACCTCGTCTGAGCCCCCGCTCTTCTTAGCCCGCCGTTCCCTTTCCCGCTGCTCCTTCAGCTGGAAAAAGAAAAGGCGTTTGTCGGTCTCTCCGTGTTACGGCTGCACTTTGGACCAAAGACACGCCCTCTTACCATCGCCTCCATGCGCGCCCTCCTCTCCTCCTCGTCTTTGCGCCGTTGCATGTTTTCCAGGTCTTGACGGGCTTCGCTGAACGAACCCAAGAATGTGTCGAAAATCCCAAAGAACTCGTCGGGGTGCATCCGCCCTTCTTCTTCCCCAAAGTGCTTGAGAGATTTGGAAAACTGCACAGAGAAGCAAGTACAGTCAAACTTGGCTTTCATACGACCCAGTTTTTGTATGGTTAGAAAAAAGTTGCCCTGGTTTTCGTACAAGGACTTGTTTTTGTACCGGACTGCATGTAAAAGTATATATATCTATATATAGATATATATATATCTATATATAGATATATATCTCTATCTCTCTATCTATATCTATATCTATATATAGATATAGATATATACACATACACACATATCTCGTTCATCGAGTCTTTAACTCTCATCTCCGGCAGAGCTTCGCCTGCATCTTGAGGGAGGATCGGGATATTGAGTAGTTGCACCCGCAAGGTGGTCGGTGCCAGTCGTGGCGGCAAGACCCCAACCCGATGGCGGACACCGGAGGTTAGGGATGCTGTCAAGCTGAAGAAGGAAGCAGCTGACAGGTACCGGCAGGCCAAGCGGAATGCGGCTTCGGTGGTGGTCGAGGCAAAAACCCGGGTGTGGGAGGAGTTCGGTGAGGCTATGGAGGACGACTTTCGGTCGGCCTCGAAGAGGTTCTGGCAAACCGTCCGACACCTCAAAAAAGGGAAAGTGGTCCCCAGTTCCCACTGTTTACAGTGCAAACGAGGTTTTCTGACCTCGACTGAGGATGTACTGTAGTTGGTCCGTGGAAGGAATACTTTGAGGCCCTTCTCAATCCCACTGACATACCTTTTGTAGAGGACCGGGGTGTTGTCCCCATTTTTAAAAGTGGTGACTGGAGGGTGTGTTCCAACTATAGGGGGATCACACTCCTCAGCCTTCCTGGGAAAGTCTACTCCAGGGTGCTGGAGAGAAGGGTACGACCTTTAGTCGAACCTCGGTTACAGGAGCTGCAATGTGGTTTTCGTCCTGGTCGCGGAACACTGGACCAGCTCTACACCCTTGCAAGGGTACTGGAGGGTATGTGGGAGTTTGCCCAACCAGTCTACATGTGCTTTGTAGACCTGGAAAAGGCATTCGACCGTGTCCCTCGTGGTGTCCTGTGGGGGGTGCTCCGGGAGTACGGGATTGATGGTCCGCTTCTACGTGCCATTCGGTCCTTGTACAATCGAAGCAGGAGCCTGGTTCGCATTGCCAGCAGTAAGTCGAGCTTGTTTCCGGTGAACGTTGGCCTCCGCCAAGGCTGCCCTTTGTCACCGATTCTGTTCATAATCTTCATGGACAGAATTTCTAGGCGCAGTCAAGGTGTTGAGGGAGTCCAGCTTGGTGACCTTAGGATCTCGTCTCTGCTATTTGCAGACGATGTGGTCCTTATGGCCTCATCAGGCTGTGACCTTCAGCGTTTACTGGAGCGGTTTGCAGCTGAGTGTGAAGCTTCTGGGATGAGACTCAGCACCTCCAAATCCGAGGCCATGGTTCTCAGTCGGAAACGGGTGGACTGTACCCTCCGGGTTGGGAGTGAGGTCTTGCCTCAGGTGGAGGAGTTCAAGTATCTCGGGTTCTTGTTCACGAGTGAGGGAAGGTTGGAGCGTGAGATCGACAGACGGATCGGTGCAGCATCTGCAGTAATGCGGTCGCTGTACCGGACCGTCGTGGTGAAGAGAGAGCTGAGCCGGAAGGCAAAGCTCTCTGTTTACCGATCGATCTACGTTCCCACCCTCACCTATGGTCATGAGTTATGGGTCATGACCGAAAGAATGAGATCGCGGATACAAGCGGCGGAAATGAGTTTCCTCCGTAGGGTGGCTGGACTCACCCTAAGAGATAGGGTGAGGAGCTCGGCCATCCGGGAGGAGCTCAGAGTAGAGCCGCTGCTCCTTCACATCGAGAGGAGCCAGTTGAGGTGACTCGGGCATCTAGTCCGGATGCCTCCCGGGCGCCTCCCTGGTGAGGTGTTTCGGGCATGCCCGGGCGGGAGAAGGCCCCCGGGAAGACCTAGGACACGCTGGAGGGTCTATGTCTCACAGCTGGCCTGGGAACACCTTGGTGTCCTCCCGGTGGAGCTGGAAGAGGTCACCGGAGACTGAAGTCTGGACTTCTCTACTGAGAGACTGCTGCCACCGCGACCCGGATAAGCGGAAGAAAATGGAATGGAATTTATACTGTGTGTGTGTGTGCGCATGTGTGTGTATACATATATATATATACACACAGCACATGACCTCACACGCACGTGAGTATTTAGAGGACGTAAACATCAAATAAAATAAAAACTATTGACAGAAAGGCCGATGAACTCCATGTGGCCTCGGAGTTGTGATATAACAAAGTTTTCCAATGATGCCAAAGCATCCTGTCATTATGGGCAGGTCACCATAGCAACCAAAACATCAATACGCCTCCTCTAATTAAGTTTCTGGTCAAATCCGTTTCCTCTGGTCTCCATGGGTGTGTCCTTAATCAGGAGAGGAACGCACACGCAAACACACAATTTAATTAATTACAGAACTAAATGCTATAATTTGCCTTACTAATGCTTAAAATCCGAACCTGAAATTATCGGATTTAAACGCACTATAATCTCGTCTGGCAACAAATCCAATGCCTAAATTATATCCAAGGGGAAAATCTTATCAGTTTGCAGTCCGATCCGTCCGTGGAGAATGCCCCTCCCCTCTGTGTTCGTGCAATTCCCTATGCACGAGCACGCTGCGGTAACACGAACGCGCCGCTCCAACTCGAGGCTGACGTGAGCAACACTCGCGCATGCAATGTGTACTTTACAGTAATTGGCGCGCTTTCACGGATTTATGAATAACGCTGTTGAAGTTACAAACAGTGCCAGCCTGACATTTGTATGCCACCAACTAGCACCAATGCTCATATTTGATTCGTGTGGAAATAACTCCACTGCGGTATAGAAAGTGGATGGAAGACAAATTAACATACAGGGTAGTTTAGATGCACTCATAACTCTGAACGTGTGTGTGTGTGTGTGTGTGTGCGTGCACATGTTAAAGCAAACAAATCCCTTCTGCCCTCTGGAAACCCTCATGACCTTGGACCAGTGTAATCCCATGAAAGGCAGTGAGCTCTAAGATGTGGAACTGTATGTTTCTCACTGTGTGCATATAAAACACACACACACACACACACACACACACACACACACACAAACATATATACACTCTATAGCAGTCAAGAGCTCTGATTTATTTGTCCAGACATGAACCTTTTGATAGCCGCGGTAAGCAATGACTTGTTCTCGTTGTTGGAAGGTTGTGTGTGTGTGTGTGTGTGTGTGTGTGTGTGTGTGTGTGTGTGTCGGGGGGTTGCTCCGGGGCAACCCCAACAGCTCCGAAGCCCGCATTCAATGTTTACCATTTACTTTTAAGTGACATGAATACAAATTGGTAGTGGCGACTCGTTGTGACCAAAACACGACCGAGCCAGTCTACACAGATACAGAAGACCCCCACACAACGCAACGGCACAGCTCGTGAAAGCATCTACCTGCTGGAAAGTGTCGAGTGACTTGATTTGAGACAGCACCCTCTGCAGGACACGTAGCTGCACTCGTTCCCCCACTAGACAGAGGCATCAAAATACTTTGTATTTCAATTACCACAATATTGTTTTACAATTTTAAAGTAGAGAAGTCTGCAAATTTGCAAGGAACTGAATTATTAACTATGAAGCTTCTCTACTTTTCTCAGTTTTAATACAGCAGTTCACTTTTTCATATTTAAAAAATCAAAGAAATATTGCTGAGATATAGTGTTCCATTTTTCTGTATGTGGCCCTCGGTGGAGAAGTGTGAACAGCCCTGACTCATTTAGTGTAAGCACTGCACACTCTTACCTGGAGATGGACATTTTGACAAGTAATCATCAAGTGCCAATCAACAAATGATGAAT
Organism: Oostethus manadensis; assembly: GCA_024372805.1. Taxonomy (NCBI): domain Eukaryota; kingdom Metazoa; phylum Chordata; class Actinopteri; order Syngnathiformes; family Syngnathidae; genus Oostethus; species Oostethus manadensis. The sequence goes on from QODF01000016.1 coordinate 1,815,930, forward strand.
TTGAATAATGTACGGATGCATTCATCTCTGCTATAAAGTATGCATGCGTTGCGTTTAGGAAAGTGACAGGATGTGTCTGAACGGCTGGATGATGAACATTTCCCTCAGTGGATGCCGATTGTCTTGAACTTCCAAATGCCTTTTACCATGCAAGTGGATAACAGCGACGTAGGACTGCTTATTCATCAATGGAGTATTTCCGTAGTTAGAGCATAGAAAACATGTTCATGACCTTCTCAAAACCCTTTTAGAAGGTCTCATTATTTCATCTAGACATGAAATAATGCTAATGGTTTAATTGGATTTGAACATGCATATAAACGACATTGGAATACATCGCCTAGTACAACGGACAGTTCCTTAGCTTAGTAAATCCTACCCTTGTAGGTTTTCCCCTGTCAATACACTTCCTGCAGTTATTAAGTTTTAAATGCATAAATAAGGTCATGTGACAGTGTTGAATAGTAGTCACAGTCCCTTAGCTTATATTGCAGTCCCGATGAATGACAATCACAATAAATAATAACAGTGAAGAGTATAAACAATGATAACATACCATGAGAATGCAAAGTTAGAGATAAGGTAAGACCACTACAGTCACCTTTACACTTTTATTAACCTTCTAATACTAGAGCAGAAATCAGCCATTTAAGACAAAGAAGATTCATGCTCGTGTGCTTTGCTCTAAATGTGTTCCAGTATCTAAGTGTGCTCCATTTATTTGGATTTTTTGTTAGACCCCATTCAACCACAACACAGCATGATTTAGTAACATCTTTTTTAAATCGTAGTAAAGTGAAATTGCGGAGAGGGACTACGGTCATTTGTGTCCCCCGGGGAAGCTGCTGAGTTGCAGTTTCATCACCTCTTGACAGAACAGCCATAAAGGTGTCAAAAATGAGGTGAAAAATATGATTACTAAGCCGTGTTGGGATCACAAAGCACCCTTATGAAATCTTTTTCCACGGCCACAACATTCCAGATTATAGGCCAGTGCACACCAACGCATACCACAACTGTGAAAGTAGATTTTTTCCTCTGGACCAAAACACTCAGCTGATGCCCACTTCTCCGTAGTTTTTCCACTTGCGCAACGCGTAGAGGAACTTTGACAAACGTTGTGTCAAGAGTTGCACGCGCACACACACGGTCTGGCCCAGTGAACACAGGTTCTTTTGTTTTCCAAATGTAACCGGTGTCCTGCTCCCGTGCTCCTTCCCCACTGGCATCCCAACAGGCTCGTATCGCCGCTAAATCCTCCTCAGACTAATAAAAAAGTGGAGGGGAAACTCCACTTGAGGGGCTTTACGCCTCTCCTCCTGCCCGTCTAACACACACAGTCCATCATCTCAGCCTTTGCGGAGGCTACGAATGGAAAATGACAAGACTGATAAGAATTGCTCACCAATGTCAGCAGGAAGATGTATAACAGAGCACCGAAGACCTGCAAATCTTTTCAATGTTACACTTTTCCCCCCCAATATCTGCCAGTTTGTTCCACAATGCATCAATGGGAGAGCCAGAGGACTTGAAATGCATGCGTCCCAGTTGCATTCGAATGGAAAGAGGCGAGGTAAAAACGCTAAGTCAAAGTGACAGAGAGAAGACAATAGAAAAGTCCGTGCTAATATTCCAGTTCTGCCCCCCCCCCCCATCACTGAGGTGATCACACTGGACAAAAGTTGAGTCTTCCTTTTCTCTTGTCTGTCTCACATGAAGGATTGGTTCTTGGCACAACTGGCTTAAGGTTCATATTTAAGCCACCCAGATGGACTCTTAAGACCCTTTTACTGTGCGGCTGGCCGGATCAGCGGTTACCTTGTCCTTGGCCTCGCTCAACTGCTCTTCCAGTTCAGAGAAGCTGAAGCCCGCCACGGTGATGAAGTCCCCAATCACGGCCACAAACTTATCCCCGCGTTCCCTCGTCCTGCTCTGCTGCTGGTAGAGCAGCTCCTGGTGCAGAAAGACAGGGAATGGTTCACTTCTAAACTGAAAGGTGGCGCACACGAGCCTCACATTCCTGTTACTTCATTGTGAAATGTACAGCGGCGGTCCGAAGTTAACATACGCTCATCATGGGGATGAAGGTCAGTTTTGGGCCTTTACTTGAACCGCTCTCTTCCTCGGGTCATACATCTCCAATGAATTTTGGTTGCACAAGTTAGAATTTAGAATTATAATTTACACAAAGTCAGAATGATGACTACTGGGTCAAATATCCGTACCTTGTACCTTAGGAGGTTTCACCTCAAGCAGGCCTTTTCTGTAGGCCATCAACAATATTGGGGCATAACTCTGGCTGGATGTTGGACCACTACGGTGGTGCGCATTTAAATTGGTTGCTTTCCTGGCACGGATGGGTTCTTAAGCATAGTCCACAAATGTTCTATTTGGTTTGAGTGCAGAAGTTGAATTCTGGCCTGATGTAACTGTTACATAAAGAGATTTTCATGTGTGTTTTGGTTCAGTGTCTCGCTGGAACACCTAATCGTGTCCAAGTTCCAGCCGTCTAGCTGCATTTGAGGTCAAAGAATTTGGATGTAGCCCACCATCCTCATGATTTCATCCACTTTGTGCACAGCACCAGTACAACCGGCAGCAAAACAGCCCCATAGCATGATGCCACCACCATCACCTTGACAAACGTACAGTACATCCTGTCATTACGGTCTCATCTGAGCAGGACGTCTATGGAGAGAGCTGTACATATCGCTTGAGTTTATTTGATTTATTTATTTTATTATTGTATTTTATTTGAGCTTGATGTGAAACTGGCTTTGCTTTGGAGAGTCCCTCTGGTGCTCCAGCAGTCTCTGGTTCATGGCAGGCTTGCGATTGGAATGTTCCTCAACATACAAACCGATTTCCTTTCGTGGACGTGTGACAGGGCGTGGCAAAGTAACGACACGTTCAATGAACTCGTACCGTACTGTTTGCTGATCCTGAACTCTGCAAGTTTAGACTTCCCATCATGTGTACATCTACAATTCCTCCTTCACCGATTTCCTGGGGCCTTGCTACGGTGCTGATTACTGATCAATCCGAGTGCTGTCAAACAGTTTTATGATGCCGAAGGGAACTATGAGTCGCAGTCAATCATGATCCCCATTCATTCCTTCATTTTCTACACCGCTTATCCTCATTAGGGTCGCGGGTATGCTGGAGCCTATCCCAGTGGCACATTAGTGTGCCACGGCACAGGGGTTGGAAACCACCGCTGTACGGGCCCCAAAAGTAAACGTTCAAGGCCGTGATGAGCGTATGCAAACTTCAGACCGAAGATGTACATGCTTCTCTGAAAGCCTACTTGCATTAAAAACCTCACCACTTGCAGTTAATATGTGCCCTTCCTGAAGAACATAATTACAGGCATGAGAAGAACCAGTGGAAGCCAACAACACAAGCTCACCGCCTCAAGAGCCTTCAGTCCGCTTCTTATGCTGTTCACCTCTTTTTCCAATTCAGCCAAACTGGAAACAAAACAACCGAGCATCACATGACAAATCTTGCTGGGTTTTCGCTTACGTTTATTTTGATTGATGAAGATTGTACTCACTTGACTTTTGCAGCCTCTGGTATGCTGCTGAGATCCAGCTGGATGTGTAGTGTGTCAGGGTAGTTCTTCTCAAAGATCATGATCAGGTAGTGCAACATGGTGATGTTCCTGGTAAATTGTGAGAGGGGTGGGGGATACAAAAATGATGCGCTCGCTCTTATGAATGTAAATACAAAGAAAGTCATGCACAGGAAAGCCCGGTTAGATGCTTCCAGAAAACAGCACCAAAAAAAAGCACTCCACGGTCTGAGATCAGATTCTTTGAAACATCAGACTGATGAGAAGAGAAATGTATGGAGAAGGAAGAGAGATACCGTATCATGTGTAAAAAAGTAACAAAATGGGCATGCGTGACTGGGAATGGACTGGGGTAAACGGGCTGCGCTGATGGCGTGAGAGCTGAGAGAAGCGACAAGATGAATTGTGAGGCACTTGGGCTGTTCTCTCATCACGTTCAGACAAACGCTACTGACATGGACGGCACGTCTCACTTTGAATGGATCAAGGCCCTAAGTGACCCATTGTTCCCAGTCGTTCCCAGTCGTTCCCAGTCGTCAGTCATATCCTGCACTCGCTCACCTGTCTATGCTTGACTTGGTGTCAGCAATCTTATTGAGGCTGGAGATCTTGAAGCCGGATGCATTTCCTCTCTGGCCCTTGTTCATGAAGTTGCCAAAGGCGAGCACAACCTCCAGGATCTGAGTGAGCCTCTTGCTCCGGACCACCTCCCTGGAAGCGTTGAGGATGGCTGTTGTAGAAAGGGGAGCGAGAGGAATGAGTGGGGCCGAACTGTCGGCGTGGAGATTGATAGTACATTTGTTAAGTGTGTCACTCCGCCTCGCAAAGGCTCACTTCATTAGCTCTACTCAACCATCTACAGCGACCTAATAAACACCTCCAGGTCTTTTTCCATAAACGCTGCCACAGGCTTTGGCCGTGCACTTTTCCTCTTTCCAATGTCCTTCACAATGATGGATCAATAAAGCTTTCAGAAAGTGGGCAACTCAGCGGGGAAGTCCATCAAATCCTTCCATGCACTCAAATAACAGCAGGAGGAAGAAGGAACATTCCAAACTCTGAGCTGTCACGTTCCTTCCCCCAGAGAACAGGCCTCTCTGGCAAAGTGCAGGTGCTTCCCTCTCTCCACAGAGGAAACCTCAGTGTGAATGCTAAAAGCGTTATCATTTATATGGTTATTGTTCCAGTTCATTGTGCCATTACAATAATTCCCCCGACTCCCGTCGGAGTTCTACTTGATACGGAACAGCCTGGCTGAACTCTGCTCCATCTTCTGAAAAGTCTTGTATTAAACGTGTTGGGTGGTCCAGGAAATTATAGTCTCATCTGGGGTAACACAACGCAACATGATTGAGAACTTGGTATGCGCGGTTTGGGAACATTTGGATCCAACAACAAAGGTTTCCAGAGGCTTGGATCCGAACTCAATCCTTGCAGGATTAGGCTTCTGTTTTCTTTCCAATCCTGATGGCCAGTAACGTCACAAGACATACTCTATTTGAGCCGAGAAAACAATGCGGCAGCGCACACACGATTAAGCCATCGCCGACAAAAACAACAAACATGACAATGGAGCTCATTGGAAGTCTTTTTTTCCCCCTCCAAGTCTTTGAGCTGAGCTGCATGTTTATGAGCGAAGGCTTTTGCCTCTCAACATGGGCCAGTTTTCCAAAACATCCTTCTCGGTAACCTGGAAGCCTGTTTGCACAGGACGTCCTCACTAACCCGCACACACTTGTGTCCTGAACCCGCGTTGGAGCTCTGACAAGGCATTGTGAAAAGGAATGTTTATTGGGCTCGCTGCTGACGACAGTTTTTGCATTGGATTATCCAACAATAGTACATTGCTCGCTTGCCCTAAGAACATCTTGTGCTGCATTTGTATGAAAACTGCAGAACAAACCTTTTAACCAACGTGAGTCATATTATATTTCAGCTGTTTCAAGTATAAATTCACCACAGCAGCCGGGTAGTTTGACTCTTGTACGGACATGCGATTATATGTTGGTAATTATAATCATTGGCGTCTGCCCTGCGATTGACTGGCCGCCAGTCCGGGGTGCAGCCCGCCTCCTGCCCAAAGTCAGCTGGGATAGGCTCCAGCACTCCTAATGAGGATAAGAAAAGGGATGGCTGGATTTTAATCCACACAGAGTGGTGTCCTTACCTTCCACTTTTGGCTTGGTTTCAGCAAGGCGCTCTGCAAACTTCTTCTTAAAGAACAGAGCCTGCAGTCTCTGCTGGTAGTGGTCAATTCTTGTGAAAAGACGAGAAGGAAAATAAAAAGGAAATCAACTTGAAGTTCAAAACTAGAAGTCTGACTTTCCGCACGCCCTACTTTTGGGATGATTTGTAACCGACTGAAAGATTTTACGCTCAATTTTGTCCCGGTTTTTGTACACTGTCTCGGTTTTAAATTTAACAAAATAGTCTCCTTGCCCGTGGCTTATTTTGCGGTACGGAGCGCCAAAATAAAGCGCCGGGGTCACACTGGGGGGAAAAAAAAAAGTTTGTATTGAACAATTCTCCAGAAAATCATCTGTTTGTGGTGAACTATTCTCTTGAAAATGATACATGCCATCAGCACACTGGAGAAAAACCTTGTAGTTTGTGGTCAAGAATTCACACAAAAGATGAATATGGCATCCCACATCAGAACCTTTCCGTAGTTGTCAGTTCGTGGTCCATTATTCTTATAGGAAAACATAATGTGGGAACACATCATGGAGAATAACATTGTTCTTGCCCAGTATGTACTAAAAGCATACCATTGAAAACCACTGAAGTGTAATGGCACGCCTGACAAGTCACCTAGTCTCCTTGTGTTCCCTTGTTGAGGGCAGTGGCAAAATAACCCCGACATGGGGCCAAAGCAAGTGAACTCATCGTAATGTACGCAGAGCCGCTCTCGCCAGGATGTATGTGACGTTGGCAGAGTTCCATCCTGGTGAATAGAGGTGTTATGAAACATATTAGAATCTATATCCACCGACTTCTTCCCTATGCCAACAGGAGCCTTCAAAAAAAGGCAAACGCGACGTTAAATGTTCCCTCATCCACTTCATTGGTCAGGCAAGTATGTATTTCTGATTGAACAATAATAATCCGTTTAAAATTAGGGCTTAACGTGTTAAATTCCTCTTAATGGCACTTTTTTGTTTGTTTTTTGACGAATGATTAACAATCACTACGATCGTGTTCAAGCCTTGGCCTGCACTGTAGTTTGGGGAAACACAGCGGCGGATGTTGCGCCCTTGCAGGAACAAATACGGAGTAGAAAAGAACAAAAAATTGGTCTTTTGAATGGGAAGTTCGTCTTCTAAGCCCAAGCTAGACCAAAGAAGTTTGCATCGACTGTCGCAAGTGATTTGTGACCCCCACGTGCTCGCCGCGCTTACCACGCTCCGCGGGTCGCATTCGGATTATGTGAGTGCGGCGTGCGACTGGTGCGCGCTAGGTGCGCTTCATGCAAGCACGTTTCACTCACTGGGGAAAGACGCACGCGGGTATCACGTAGGGCCTGTGCAGCCGACTCGCTTTGTGATGTCGGCTACGCTACGTGAGCAGTCGGCGTGAGCACAAGGAGGTTGGGAGAACCGGATTTTCCAGCTGGAGGCGGCGCCCGTCGCAGGCAGGCGCTGCTGCCGCTGCGGCTGGGCAGTGTGCACAACGTCCCGTTAATCTTGATACACACGCAAGGGTCCCGCACTCCCCTCGCCCCCTACCTTGCCCTTGTGAACTGGCCTCAAGCGAGGTTTTTCTGCGTGCATGCCGGTTTTCTTCCTACGGGGCTTGCGTGCTGTCTGTTGGCTTGAAAATCTGTGCGGGCCGCGCCCGTGTCTCTTGCCATTTTGTCCATTTTTGCGCCTAGCCATCAACGTAGGAGTATGCACGATACTTTTTAGGGATTAAGATGCTTTACTAATTCAGGTGTCCGGCAGCCACATACACTCTCACATAAATAAGCGTAAAAACAAACAAATAAAGACTAAATTAATTGCAAAAGTTTAATTTCAGTTCAGACCAGACACGTGTTAGAAAGCCTGATGGCTGAAGGAATACAAGACTTCAACTGTTGGGTTCTGCAGCACATTGAGAGGAGCCTGTTGCTGCCATGACTCCTCTGAGCTGGCAACGCCCTGGGGATGCCTGGGATTACCCATAATGCCGTGCATTAAGGCTATCATCCTCCTCTCCAGCACAGATGCACATTTTCTGATCTTGTTTTGAAAATATGTCATTTTGGAATCATATTTGAACCTGTCTATATCAAAATCTAGATGCGTGCAGAACCACTTACCGCAAAGTGAGTTACATCCCTGCCTGTTGTGGATACAAACTTTTATCTGCAGTTGTGAGTGATTAGGAGTTAACCGGACAAAATGCACGATTAAATATTCTAATCAATTAACAGCTCTATATAAAATGTGTGTGTGCTTTTGATATTAGTTTTGGAACGGATGAATTGCTTTTCTATTATTTCTTATGTTGTTTTGTCTAGGATTATGAAAACCACTGTATACTGGGCTTGTGTTAGGATTTGAAACAGGGATCTGGCAATATTCAGTGTTGAAAAAAACCGATCTGACATTCCACAGACTGCAGGAGATGTGGTTCAAATGGAAAAACAGCGGTCTGGGTGATAGTGAACAACAGGAAAGGCAAACACTTGAATCAGCTTTATGAAACACCCAGTTGTGGAACCACCGAGCGGCCTCTGCTGATTCTGTCGCTCCCTGACCCGTTCCCTTGATGCATGTCGTACTACGGGATGAAAACACCCTTCGTGAAAGTGTTATGTGTAAAACGCAATCAAATATTAGTAGTGTACCTGCTCATCTCGAAAAGGAAGCGATCTGCTCTGGCCATGCGCTCCAGTTCATGTTTGTGCTCTTCCAGGAGATCAACGTCGCTCTTCTCTGGGACAAACTTCAGCAACTACAGTAGTAAACACAGCGTAACGTGAACGCCTTGCCGGGCCAGCAAGAACTTTTCTATTTATAGTGTCTGTACATATTTAGTGCATAACCAAAAATCTCATTTTCCTCATAATTCATTTTCTGTACCGCTTATCCTCATTAGGGTCGCGGGGACGCTGGAGCCTATCCCAGCAGACTTTGGGCGAGAGGCGGGGTACACCCTGGACTGGTCGCCAGTCAATCGCAGGGCACATATAGACAAGCAAAGATTCACACTCACGTTCACACTCTAATGGACAATTTAGAGCGGCCAATGAAGCTAACATGCATGTTTTTGGAATGTGGGAGGAAAGCGGAGTACCCGGAGAAAACCCACACACGCACGGGGAGAACATGCAAACTCCACACAGAGATGCCCAACGGAGATTCGAACCCTGAACCTCCTGACTGTGAGGCCAAC